>VKON01000938.1:48780-89280 GCA_009741485.1 Malurus cyaneus samueli | reverse complement strand
GTGTTTTTTGGGGTTTTGGAGGTCCCTTCTCCTTGGTTTTTGGCGTTTTGGCGGTCCCATTTCTCTGTTTTTTGGGGGCTGGGGTCCCTTCTTGTGCTTTCATTGGTTTTTTTTTGGGTTTTTAGGGTTTTTTTTTTTTTGTGGTTTTTTTGGGTTATTTTTGGTGGTTTTGGGGTCCCATTCTCGTGTTTTTTGGGGGTTTGGGGTCCCATTCTCATGTTTTTGGGGTCCCATTCTCATGTTTTTGGGGTCCCATTCTCGTGTTTTTGGTTTGTTTTTTGGGTTTTGGGTTTTGGGGTCCCATTCTCCTGTTTTTAGGGATTTGGGGGTCCCATTCTCGTGTTTTTGGGTCCCTTTCTCATGTTTGTTTGGGTTTTGGTGGGTATTCCCATTCTCGTTGTTTTTGGGTGGTTTTTGGGGTCCCATTCTCATGTTCTCATGTTTTTTTGGGGGTTTTAGGGTTTTTGGGGTCCCAAGTTTCTCCTGTTCTCTGTTTTTTGGGGGGTTTTAGGGTTTTTGGGGTCCCGTTCTCCTGTTTTTGGGGTCCCTCCAAAAACCATTTTGGGGTTTTTTGGGGTCCCATTCTCCTGCTCCCATGGTTTTTTTTTGGTTTTTTTTTTTTTTTTTTTTTTTTTTTTTTTTTTTTTTTTTTTTTTTTGTTTTGTTTTTTTTTGGGTGTTTTTGGGTGTTTTTTTGGTCCCTGACCGTCGGGCACGTGCAGGATCAGCCAGCCCTGGCGCCAGCAGCCGTGCAGGACGTGGCTCAGGCTCAAACTCTTCCCCGTGCCCCGCTCGCCGTCTGAGCGCGGCCGTCAAGGAAAGATCCGGAAAAACCCCAAAGGATTGGGGGAGGGCAAAGGATTGGATTGGATTTAATCTATCTTAATTTATTTTTAATTTGATTTAATTTATTTTGATTCGATTTAATTTCATTCTTCAGGCCAAAAAATCCGAGATTCCCTTGCCATAATTCCTGAATTTCCCCTGCAAAATATATCCCCATCCCCAATTTCCTATCTCAAATTCCTGAATCCCCATTCCCCCAATTCCCGGTGAATTTCCCCATCCCAAATCCCCAATTTTCTACCCAAAATCCCTGAATTCCTCCAAAACCCCCAAATTTCCTATCACCAAATCCTTGAAATTTTCACCATCCAAATTCCCATCCCAAATCCCCATCCCAATTCCCAAATTCCCATCCCAAATCCCAGATATTTTCTCCATGCCAAATTCCCAATCCCAAATCCCCACCCCGAATCCTGAATTTCCAATCCCAAATCCCTGAGTTCTCATCCCAAATTCCCGAATTTCTCCTGCACAAATCCCTGGATTTCCCCCACATAAATTCCCATTCCAAATTCCCAAATCCCCAAATTCCCAAATAATTCCCAAATAATTCCCAAATAATTCCCAAATAATTCCCAAATTCCCAAAATCCCGTTCTCAAAATCCCAAATTCCCCATCCCAAATCCTGAATTCCCCATCCCAAATCCTGAATTCCCATCCCAAATTCCCAAATTTCCCTAAAACACCCTCTTGCTAGCACAAGTTCCTCAATTTCCTCTGCTCAAATTCCCGAATTCCCATCCCAACCTTCCTCCCCATCCCAAATCCCTGAATTTCCCTCCCAAACCCCAAACCCCAAATCCCAATCCCAAATCCTGAATCCCAAACCCCAAACCCCAAAATGTGATGATAAGATAGGTATCTGACCCCAGGCCCGGGTGAAATCCGGAGCCTTATGAGGAGCAGATGAGCAGGCTCAAGGACGGGACGGCGAACGAGGACACGGGCCTCACCCAGGGTCTGGATCTGGGATTGGGATTGGGGATTTGGGATTGGGATTGGGGACAATGGGATCAGTGACATTAGGGACAGTGGGATTGGGATTGGGATTGGAATTGGGATTGGGGGATTTGGGATTGGGATTGGGGATTGGGGTTTGGGATTGGGAAATTTCACATTTGGAAATTTGGGATTTTGGGAATTTGGGATTTTGGGATTGGGATTGGGATTGGGGGAATTTTGGGAATTGGGGACACAGGCCTCCACCCAGAGTCTAGGATCTGGGATTGGATTGGGAGACAGCAAACGGGCCTCGCCCAGAGTCTGGATCTAGGATTGGGATTGGGATTGGGGAATTTGGGATTGGGGACACAGGCCTCACCCAGAGTCTGGATCTGGGATTGGGATTGGGGACAGAACAGGCATTCACCAGAGTCTGGATCTGGGATTTGGGATTGGGGTTTGGGATTGGGGACAGGGACAACAGCCACGCTTCACCCAGGGTCTGGATCTGGATTGGGGGCGGGGTGATTTTGGGATTGGATATTTGGATTGGGATGGGACAGTAAAACGGCCTTGCCAGGGGTCTGGAATCTGGGGACAATGGGGATTTGGGGTTGGGATTGGGATTGGGGAATTTTGGGTGGGGACAGCAACGGGCCTCAACCCAGAGTCTGGGATCTGGTTGGATTGGGGTGGGGATTTTGGGGGATTTGACAGGGACAGCAAACGGGCACTCGCCCAGGGTCTGGTAATCTGGGATGGGATTTGGGGTTTGGGATTGGGATTGGGGAGAGCAAACGGGCCTCGCCCAGGGTCTGGATCTGGGATTGGGGGATTTGGGATTTAGTGGGGATTTGGATTTTGGATTGGGTGGGATTGGGGAACAGCAAACGGGCCCTCTCCGGAGTACGGATCTGGATTGGGATTTGAAGATTGGGGGTTTAACAAAAGTGGTTTTGGATTGGGGGATTTGGGATTAGGGGGATTTGAGTACAGCCAATGATGTCTCCCACCAAGGTCTGGAATTGGGACTATTGGGTGAGTATGGGGGATTTGGGATTGGGGTTTGGGGTATTTGGGATTGCGGGGTTTGGGAATAGGGACAGCAACCATGCCTTGTTCACGGTCTGGATCTGGGATTGGGGTTGAGGTTTGAAGATTTGGGGGATTTGGGATTAGGGGGATTTGGGGAATTTGGGGTTTATGATTTGGGGTTTGCAGTTTGGGATTTGGGGGATTTTGGGATTTGGGATTGGAGATTTGGGGTTTGGGGATGTGGGAATAGGGACAGGGGATGAGGGACACCCCAAATTCCCCCCGAATCCCCCCAGGCCTCACCTGCTGCTGGAAGCGCCGGGGCAGCCCCTGGGGGAACGCGGCCCTGAGCTCCTCGGGGGGAATGGGGTAAAGACGGCCCTCGTGGAGATCACAGTGCTTGGACTGGAAATGGGAATAAAAAATGGGAATTAAATATAATGGAAATTAAAAATGGGAATGAAAAATGGGGATTAAAAAATGGGAATTGAATCTTTTATGGGCTGGGAGAAAACAAGGATTAAAAATGGGAATTGAACACCGGGTACAGGTGGCACTCGTGGAGATCCATGTGCTTGGACTGGGGAAAAATGGGAATAAAATGGGGATTAAATATAATGGAGACTATAAATAGGGATTAAATATAATAGAGATTAAAAATGGGGATTCATTGATCCCATTGATCCCCTCATCCCGTTCATTGATCCCATTGATCCCCTCATCCCGTTCATTGAACCCCAAAGGGTTTTTCAGAGAAGGATAATCCTGGACAGTTTTTCAAAGACCCCCAAAATTTTTTCAGAAAATAAGAAACCGAGAAGCTTTTTTAGGGAAGGATAACCCTGGAGTGTTTTTCAGGAAGAAGAACCCCAGATGATTTTTCAGCAAGGATAACCCTGGAGAATTTCTAGGAAGGAGTCACTGGAGTGTTTTTTA
Organism: Malurus cyaneus samueli; assembly: GCA_009741485.1. Taxonomy (NCBI): domain Eukaryota; kingdom Metazoa; phylum Chordata; class Aves; order Passeriformes; family Maluridae; genus Malurus; species Malurus cyaneus. Next base: position 85,521 of record VKON01000938.1, on the reverse strand, counting down.
GGAAGGATAACCCTGGAGTGTTTTTCAGGAAGAAGAACCCCAGAGTGTTTTTCAGGAAAGGATAACCCTGGAGAGTTTTTAGGAAGGAGTCACTGGAGTGTTTTTTAGGAAGGATAACCCTGGAGTGTTTTTCAGGAAGAAGAACCCCAGAGTGTTTCAGGAGATAACCTGAGAGTTTTTAGGACGGAACCTGGGAGTTTTCCGGGAGGAAATTCTGGAGATTTTTAGGAAAAGTCGCTGGGAGTTTTTAGGGGGATAACCTGGGGCTTTTTGGAAGGAGTACTGGAGTTTTTTAGGAAGCTAACCCTGACAGTTTTTCAGCATTGCTAACCTGACAGTTTTTAGGACGCTAACCTTGGAAGTTTTTTTTGGAGGTGTTGTCACTCCCGGGTCACTCTGCTGGTGTAGGACATTTGCTGGGTTTTTCCGTGGGCTCGTGGCGGGGAACGGGTCAGGGTCTGGACATGCAGGGAGGCCGTGGTCCGCTGAGAGCCCAAATTTCACGTATTTGGTGGCTTCTTCGAATGGGAATTCAATTCATGGTTTTTATTCGGTGGATTATGATTGAATGGGATTCCCTCCTAGGTCGAATTCATCTTCAACATGGGGTTTCTGGATGGATATTAACATGGTTATTCAAATTAATGGGATCTTGGTGGAAATTTCTAGAATGGGAAATTCTTCATTAACATGGGATTTTATATTAGGATGGAATTATTAATGGAATCCATCATTTAACAATGGGGGAATCTGGGGAAATTCATATACATGGTCGAATTCTTTATAGCATGGAATCTCTCATTAACTGGATCCATAGGTCGAATTCTCATTAAATGGGAATTTTTCAATAGATGGGGATTCATTAACATGGAATACTTAACATGGGATTCATCCTTAGAATGGATCATTAGGAATGGGTTCTCTTAACATGGAATTATTATGAATTGGAAATTCTATTAGAATAAGACTTGGTTAGATGAGATTCATCCATTTAGCAATGGGCATCATCATTGTAATGGAACTTATTTAAATGGAATTATTAGAATCTTACATTCATCTTGAGTGGGAAGTTCTCATTGATGGGATTCTTAGTTAACATGCATCATTATTCTGCTGGAATTCTTTTACACTTCATTGGAATGAAATTATTGTTACATGGATCATGTGATGGAAATTCTATTAGCAAGATTCTTATTAGTGATTCATTACATGAATTTTTGTGAATGGAAATTCTTACATTGAAATCATCTTGTGGAAATCATATTGATGGATTCATTTGCTTAATATGTGAAATTATTAGATGATTTGATTTGATGGGGGACTTTTCTTTAGCCATGAAAAAATTCTCATTCTCATGGAACTATAAAACATGAATTCTCTTATCATGGGGAAATTCATCATTTACACAAAAAATCATTGAGCACCGGACGGGGGCACATTTGGGTTAAATTCCATTTGGGGTTAATTCACCATCCGCTATTGGGGTTATTCCCCCAATTGGGGTTAATTCATTTGGAGTTATACGTTAATTCCATTCTGAGCATTTTGAGGGTTAAATTTCCTTGGGGGTTAAATTTCATCTGAGGCACATTGGGTTAATTCATTTGGGGATAAATTCATACTGGTGAGTTGGCGGTTTAATTCCCATTTGGGGTTAAATTTCCATCTGAGCGCATTTGGGGTTAAATTCCCATTTGGGGTTAAATTCCTATCCAAGCACAGGAGCCCTGAAATGGCAGCGGAGCCGGGAGAGGGATCGGGACTGTGGAGCTGTGGAGTGAAGCTGATCCCAAATCAAAAATCTCATTTTTCCACTCAAAAATCTCCTTTTTCCACTCAAAAATCTCATTTTTCCCACCCCAGGCCATGAAAAATCTGAAATTCTGCAAACATCACCAGGACCTGACAGGACTCACCTTCAGGGAGTGCCAGCAGAATCCTTTCAGGTTCCTCAACATTTTCCTGTGGGGGAAAAAATGGACATTTTTTGGGGTTTTGTGGTGTTTAATTATTTTACCCTGAATATTTTCATGATTTTTTTATGGTGATTTCTATGGTATTTTAATTTATTTCATGATTTTTATGGTATTTTAATTATTTTACATTGGATATTTTTGGGATTTTTGTGTCTTACGCTGAATATTTTGGGGGTTTTGTGGCGTTTAATTATCTTACACTCAATATTTTCATGATTTTTATGTTAATTTAATTATTTTAGGTTGGATATTTTTGGTATTTTTGTGTCTTACACTGGATATTTTTGGGGTTTTTGTGGTGCTTAATTATTTTACGCTGGATAATTTAGGGTTTTTTGTGACACAAAAGTGAAATAAAGAAATTAAAAAGGCAAAAAGTGAAACAAAGAAATTAAAAAGGCAAAAAGTGAAATAAGAAATTAAAAAGGCAAAATGTGAAACAAAGAAATTAAAAAGGCAAAAAGCGAAATAGAGAAATTGAAAAGGCAAAAAGTGAAATAAAGAAATTGAAAAGGGAAAAAGTGAAATAGAGAAATTGAAAAGAGAAAAAATGAAATAGAGAAAAAGGCAAAAAGCGAAGCCAAAGAAATTAAAAAGGCAAAAAGTGAAATAAATTTAAAAGGTAAAAAGTGAAGAGCCCTCTCCGGGCACTGCCCTGAGCGCACAGGGATCACTTTTAGAACCACGGAACTCCAGATTTCTGCGGTTTACTCGCCAAAATTTACACCCAAAACCAACCCCAAACATGCATTCTAACCATCCGCCAGCCACCGGAACGCCTCGCATCTCCGGATTCAATAAAAACAACCCTCCCGCTGTCACGGACCGAGCGCGGCCCGGCCCCCCCGGTGCCTCCCGCGTGCTGCCCGCGGGCTCCGCTCCCCTTCCCCGGTCACAACCGGGCCCGGAGCGGCGGTGCCACCCCCGGGGGAGCGGGAGGACATCACCGTGTCCCTGAAAGGGGTGCGGTGTCGCCGAGGGGGTGGCGATGTCGCCGAGAGGCCGCGGTGGATCCGCACTCACCGGAGCCGCTCCGGAGCCGCCTCAGCCCCGCGCTGCCGCCGCCGCTACGGGAGGCGCTGAGGGACATAGGGGGCGTGGCCTGGGAGGGCGTGGTCCCGTGGGCGTGGTCATTGAGGGCGTGGCCGTGCGCTGAGGGAGATGGCGAGTTGTCGCCAAGGAGCCGCACCCGGTGCCCGAGGGTTGCGGTGTCCCTGAGAGGGTGCGTCCGTCCCGAGGGTAGCGGTTGTCGCCTGAGGGGTGGCCATGTTCGCCGAGAGCCCGCGGGGGAGCCGCTCCGGAGCCGCCTCAGCCCCGCGCTGCCGCCGCCGCTACGGAAAGCGCTGAGGAAACACGGGGGGCGTGGCACTGGGGAGGCGTGGCATGTGGGCGTGGCAGCATGGGCTGCGTGGTGTCCTGATGGGAAGCCGTGTCGCCGAGGGTGGCGTTTGCCCGAAGGGGATGGCTGGTATGTCCCCGAGGGTGGCTATGTTCCTAAGGGGTGGCAGTGTCCCTGAGGGAGTGCGTGTGTCCCTGAAGGGTGCCGGTGTACCCGAGGGCGTGGCGAGTGTCCGCGGGGATGGCGGTGTCGTGAGGTTTGCGGTGTTCGCCTAGGGGGTGGCGGGCTGTCCCGAGGGTGATGGTGTCGCTGCCAGGGGTGGGCGTGTCCGCAGGGGATGGCGTGTCGCTGAGGGTTTGCGTGTCGCTGAGGTGCTGGTGTTCCCGATGGGGATGGCGGCGTCCCTGAGGGGTTGGCGGTGTCCCTGAGGGGTGGGTGTCCGCTAGAGGATGAGCCTTCGGTCGGCGAGGGTGTGAACGGTGTCCCTGAGGGGATGGCCGTGTCTCCGAGGGGGTGGTGGTGTCCCTGAGGTGTTGGCTAGGTGTCGCCGAGGTGTGGCGGTGTCCCAGAGGTGATGCGCGTTCGCCGAGGAAGCCAGCGATGGCCCCGCACTCACCGGAGCCGCCTCAGCCCCGCGCTGCCGCCGCCGCTACGGGAAGCGCTGAGGGACCAGGGGGGGGGGCGTGCCTGTGGAGGGCGTGGTCACGTGGGCGTGGTCATGGAGGGCTCGGCTCGCCGATGTTTCAGTCGGAGCGCCGTTAACTTGTTTAATTAAAACGATTGCGCGGCGTTTAATTGTTTAATCGAACGATTGAGCTGCGTTTAATTGTTTAATTGAACCATTTAATTCGGTCCGGCTCCTCCGGCCTGCGCGGCGCGCGAGGTGCTCGGGATTTGTCGCCGGGGTTTTCAGCAATCGGCGCCGTTAAATCGCGAGAGCACCCGTCGGGTCGATCCCCGGACAGAGCCCGGGCCGGCTCGGAGCCCTCCGTGCACACGGGAACAGCCTGGACCACCCGGACAGGCAGGGAGGGACGACAGGGACACAGGGGGACACACAGGGACAGCCGGGGTGCCCGGACAGCCGGGACACACCTGGGACATTGGGACACCCAGAGACACTTGGGGACAGCCTAGGGAACAGCCAGGGACACACAAGGACACGCAGAGAACACCTGGACACTCAGGGACAACATAGGGACACCGCAGGGACACTCGGGACAGCTGGGAACAGCCGGGACAGCCAGTACAGGCAGGACACCCTGGGACAGACAAGGGACACCCAGGGACACTCGGGACAGCGGGGACACTCGGGACACCGAAGACACTCAGGGACACTCGGACACCCCAGGGAACACTCAGGGACAGCGGGACGTCGGGACACCGGGGACACCGGGACACTCGAGGACACCACGAGGACATTCAGGACAGCCGGGGACGACTCGGGACACCCCAAGCACACCAGGGACAGCCGGGAACACTCGGGAACCCCTCGACACTCAGGGATAGCCGGACAGCCGGGGACACTTGGGACACCCCGAGGACATTCAGGGACAGCCGGGGACACTCGGGACACCCGGGGACAGCTTGGGCATTCGGGACACCCCGAGACACTCGTGACAGCGGACAGGCCGGGGACACTCGGGACACCCCGAGGACACTCGGGACACTCGGACCACCGGGACACTCAGGAACACCCGGGACAGCCGGGGACACTCAGGGACATCCCGAGGACACTCAGGGACACCTCAGGACACTCAGGGACACCCCGAGGACACTCAGGGACACCCGGGGACAGCCTGCAGCTTTCAGATCCGGCTCAGGCTCAGCCCGTTTTTCATTTCTGGGTTCTCACCGTCGAATTTTACACTCCCACCTTTTCAGATATTGACAACCTCAATCTCTGCTGCAGAAATTCCGCATTTTTTTTCACCGCGGGGATTTCAGTTCCACGGATTTTTTTTGCTTTTGGGTTTTATGTGTCCAAAATTCTGTAATACCGTTTTTTATTAATTCCTCCTATTTTAAAACGTTAATTAACAGGGATTACGAACAACCGCAGTAATTCCCATCGTGAACATCATTCCCAAAATAAGGATGTGGTACAGTTGGAAATATCTCTGCCCGTGGCAAATTAAATGATCTTTAAATTCCATTCCAACCCTTAACTCTCATAATTCCAGTTTCCACAAAATTTAATCCCCCTTAATCGCATTCTGGGCTGTGGCATTCAAGGAAAGATGACTTTGTGGATCACAAACCCACCTGCAGCATTTTGGGGTAAAAAGTGCCTTTTCTGTCTTTTTTCCTTATTAGATTTCTGGGTGGATGGATGGACAGGACCTTGAGTGATCTGGTCCAGTTGAAAATATCTCCACCCATGGCAAATTAAATGATCATTAAATTCCATTCCAACCCCTTAACATCTCATAATTCCAGTTTCACAAAGATTTAATCCCCCTAAATTCGCATTTGCATGGGTGTGGCGTTCAATCAAAGATGATTTTGTGGGTCAAACATCCACCGGCAGCATTTTGGGGTAAAAATCGCCTTTTCCATCTTTTTCCTTTTGGGATTGTATTTCTGGGTGAATGGATCTGGTGATCTGGTCCAGCTGAAAATATCTCTGCCCATGGCAGATTAAATTCCATTCCAACCCTTTAAGGCATTCAATCAAAGATGACTTTGTGGATCAAACACCCACCGGCAGCATTTTGGGGTAAAAATCGCCTTTTCCATCTCTTTTTTCCTTTTTAGATCACATTTATGGGTGGGCGTGCCTGGTTAAGGGCGTGAGTAGGGGCGGGACCAAACAAGGGGGCGTGGCCTATGTGGGGGCGTGGGCCAGGCGTGACCCCGCGCCCTCTGCCCGCGGGGGGCGTGGCCGCGGGGGGCGTGTCCGGGCCGGAGTGGGCTGTCCGCGCGCGGCGGGCGTGTCCGTGCGCTCGCGGCGGAGCAGGAGCCGCGCCATTTTGGTTCGCCGCCCTCGCTCGGCTCAGGCCCGCCGCGGCGGCCGCTCGTCCCGGTCCCGCCCGGCCCCGTCCGCGCCCGGGCGGCCCGCGGGGATGCGGCGCGAGCAGCCCGTGCTCGGCCCGGCCGCGCTGCCGCTGGACCCGGTGAGGAGCGGGCGGGCGGGCGGGCGGGCGGGAGGGACCGCTCAGCCCGCGGCCCGGGGAGGGGAGGCGCGCCGGGATCCGCCGCGGGCCCCCCGCACCCCTCCCGCAATCTCCCCGTGCTCCCCCGCACCGCATCCCCGCTCCGGGCCCGCCGCGAGCGGGCTGGCATCCCCGGTTACCGCGGGGGGATCCCGGGGCGGCGGGGGGATCCCCGCAGGGGCGCCGGGAGCGCGGCGTGGAAGGCGCACGGGGAGGGGGCGGGGGGATCCGTGAGGCCGGGGATGGCCGGGGGGGTGTCTCTGACAGCACCGGAGGAGCGGCGGATTCCCTGACAGCGAGCGCGGCGAGGGCGGGGGATCCCCGCTGACCGCAGCAGCGGCGGTGGCGGGGCCGGGCAGCGCCCGCGGGTGCGGATCGTGACACCGCGCTGAACGCGCTCGGGACAGCGATGTCACCTCCCGGTGGCTCCCGAGCCCCTCCCCTCCCGCCGTCGGCGAGGCCCCATCCAAAGTTCGGTGTTTCCCCGGGCGCGCCTCGTGTGACAGGCGGGGGATGCGGGGGTCTCCCTGCCACATATTTATGGGGTTTTTTTTAATTATTTTTTTTATTTTGTCTGGTTTACTGGGTCAGCGTCTTGTAGACTTTCTCTTCCCTCTCCTCCAAAAATCCCACTTGTGAATTTTTACTCTCGTTGCATTTTTAATCCTATTTTAGCTTTATTCACCATAAATTTGGCGTTAGATGGTTGAGCCTTACCTTGACTTCCCCACCTCTCCCCATAAAAACCCAAAATATTTTCCCATCCTCACCTCTCTCTTCCGCTCTCCCCTGACTTTTTCAACTCCCGCTTCTGGCCCTCGGTTTGTGGTTGTTCACCCTGTTAATTACGGAGCAGAGAACTGGAAGCTGCTCTTGGAATGTGGCTTTCCATGCGATGGCCTCGGGACACGCATTCGCTCTCCTGGATTTTTGTGTTGTCAGGATCCGGTCAGGGCACCTGGATGCGAGGAATTTTTAGGAGCAGCAACAGAACCTGTGGCTTTTCCCTCATCCGCTGAAATATCCTCAGTTTTTTACTTTCAGGAGAAAGTGCACCTCCTTTTCTGGTTTATTTGGTTGGCAGTGATTTAGATCGCACCTGTTTTCTGTGAGCGTGGGGTTTTGGGGTGAATCCTTGTAGGTTTGTTTCCTGTGTTATTCCTGTCTTTGAATCTGTGAGTTTTGGGTGAATCTGGAAGGTTTCGTGGTCATCCCTGAGGATTTTGGGGTGAATCCTGTAGGGTTTTGTTTCCCATGGTCATCCCTGAGGATTTTGGGGTGAATCCTGGAAGGTTTCGTGGTCATCCTGAGGATTTTGGGGTGAATCCTGTGTTTTGTTCCGTCTGTCATCCTGAGATTTTGGGTGAATCCTGAAGGTGTTCAGTGGTCATCTCTGAGGAATTTTGGGGTGGAATCCTGTAGGTTGTGTTTCCCGTGGTCATTCCCTGAGGGTTTTGGGTGAATCCTGGAAGGTTTGTGGTCATCCCTGAGGATTTTGGGATCGTGGGGTTTTGGGGTGAATCCTGTAGGGTTTTGTGTTTCCCGTGGTCATCTCTGAGGATTTTGGGATTGTGAGTTTGGGAATCCTGGAAAGTTTTGTGTTTCCCATGGTCATCCCTGAATTTTGGATTGTTTGGGTGAATCCTGGAAGGTTTTGTGTTTCCCGTGGTCATCCCTGGAAGGTTTTGGGTGAATCCTGTAGGGTTTCGTGTATTCCTGAGGATCTTTTGGGAGGTGTTTGGGGAGATCCTGTAGGTTTGTGTTTCCATGTCATCCCTGAGGATTTTGGATTGTGGTTTGGGTGAATCCTGGAAGGTTTCGTGGTCATCCCTGAGGATTTTGGGATCGCGGGATTTTGGGGTGAATCCTGGAAAGTTTTGTGTTTCCCGTGGTTATCTCTGAGAATTTTGGGGTGAATCCTGTCGGGTTTTGTGTTTCCTGGTTCATCCTGAGGATTTGGGGTGAATCCTGGAGGGTTTGTGTTTCATGGTCATCCCTGAGATTTTGGGTGAATCCTGTAGGGTTTGTTTTCCATGGTTCATCCCTGAGGATTTTGGGGTGAATCCTGTAGGGTTTTGTGTTTCCCATGGTCATCCCGAGAATTTTGGGGTGAATTCTGTCGGGTTTTGTGTTTCCCATGGTCATCCCTGAGGATTTTGGGATTATCCCTGGTGCTTCTGTGGGAACGGGGAAGTTCTGGCAGCTGCCTGAACATATGGGGAGAGATGGGCTCTAAAATCATCATCTGTCTGCCTGCTCGAGTTCTTAAGAACTCAAAGCTTTTCTCAACCATCTCAGAGCAATAAGAGAGATTTTTTTTATTTTTTTATTTTTATTTTGAAGAGTTCTAAGTTTGAAACATTTTGGTTTTAAAGATAAAATTACCACAACTTCTTTTTGGACTTGAATCCACTGATTTCATTGCTACAGGCAAGTCGCCTAAAAAGGTTCGAGTGATAATAACCAGTGACAAAATTTGAGTTATAATTTGCAAAAAGATTGAGTTATAATTTGCAACTTTTTTTCCCCGGTTGTTTTCAAAAGTTTAAACTGTCCTGGTGGATATAAAAAGCAGTTGAAATGTTTGGTGGAGAAAGACATATTGGTATAAATGAAAGAGAAAAGTGGGAATAGCATGTGGAGTTGCTGAATTGAAGTTTTGTTTAAATTGGATTCTCGGGTTTTTTAAAAATTAAATTAATTTCTGCTGCTGTTGGAAGGTTTGGTGATGTTATGGACACATTTTCCCTCTCCAGTGAGGTTATGAGTGCCATTTCCAGCTTGTAAAGAGTAAAAATCTGTCACTTTTTGGATTATTCTGGAAGCAAAACCTGTTGTTTCATGTTTCTGTCCTTACTGTGGCTCTGCTGCCACTGGAATGGGTTGGGAATAATTTCTGGACCTAAAGGGAAAATCCTGCTTTGCTGTGACCCTAAATGAGTATAAATAAATAGGTTTTGTCAAAAAAAATCCCCTTGGAGGTTTTGGGTGTAGAAACCTCTCAGGGAGCTCCTGCCTCACGCTGGAGCAGATGGGATCATCTTTTAGCGAGAATTCCCAAACTGTTTTTTCTGCCTGATGCTGGGATTCACAGCCCGAGGCTGGAGGAACCTTTGCTCCCATCAAACACAGCTCGGTTATGCAGATTTCAGCAATTTTGCATTTATTTGCTTATGAATAGAGAAGCGAGAGAATTACCCAGAATTTCACCCCTGGGATTGCAGAGCTTTACTCAGGTAAAGCTGGGGCCAGGTGAAGATGGCAGGAGAAACTCCCTGTTTTTCCCAAGTTTTGCTTTCCCAAGTTTTCATCCCAAGTTTTCCTCTCCCAAGTATTCGCTCTCCAAGTTTTCCTCTCCGCCAAGTCTTTCCTCTCCCAAGTTTTTCTTCCCAAGTTTTTTGCTTTCCCAAGTTTTTTCTGTCCCAGTTTTTCTTTCCCAAGTTTTCCTTTCCCAGTTTTGCTCTCCCAAGTTTTGCTTTTCCAGGTTTTGCTTTTCCAAATTTTGCTTTCCCAAATTTTGCTTTCCCAAGTTTTCCTCTCCCAAGTTTTTCTTTCCCAAGTTTTTCTTTCCCAAGTTTTTCTTTCCCAAGTTTTTCTTTCCCAAGTTTTTCTTTCCCAAGTTTTGCTTTCCCAAGTTTTATGCTTTCCAAGTTTTTGCTTTCCAAGTTTTTGCTTTCCCAAGTTTTGCTTTCCCAAGTTTTGCTTTCCCAAGTTTTGCTTTCCCAAGTTTTGCTTTCCCAAGTTTTGCTTTCCCAAGTTTTGCTTTCCCAAGTTTTGCTCTCCCAAGTTTTGCTCTCCCAAGTTTTGCTCTCCCAAGTTTGCTTTCCAAGTTTGCTCTCCCAAGTTTGCTTCTCCCCAAGTTTCCTGCTTTCCTCCCAAGTTTTCCTCTCCCAAGTTTTGCTTTCCCAAGTTTTCCTTTCCCAGATTTTGCTTTTCCAGGTTTTGCTGGAGCATTCTTGCAGGGTGTCATCATGTCTGTCCCGTGCCTTTCTTCCACAAACTCCGTGTTCTGCTTTCCCCGAGCGTGGCCTCTGCTCCCAGCACTTGTGGGGAATTCTTCCTGACAAGACAGGGCTTTCCAGGAATTTTTCTGGACAAAACCCATTTATTTATATCCATTTAGGATCACAACAAAGCAGGATTTCCCTTTTAGATCCAAACATTATTCCCAGTCCATCCCAGAGCCACACCTGAGCCACAGGTAAAGGACAGAAAAACAATGACAAACACAAATTTTGCTTCCACAGAATAATCACAATGACAGATTTTTGTTTTGGAAAGTGTTTTATTTGTTACTTTCTGTAACAAAACAGGAACTTTTTTTCCTGATAAATGTTTCCATCTCCAAACATTTTAAGGCTGCTCGTGTGGGTGATCCTTGAGCTGTTTTTCCTGCTCAGGGAATGTGATGGGGAAAAATATTGCAAAGCTTTATCCCACTTTTAATTTTATTTTTTGAGAAAGATTTCTAAGTGTGGAAAGAAAGAAAAAAAGAAAGATTTCCTTAGCAAAGCAAAGGAGAAAAGGAATTTCAGCGGGGAATGTTGGTAGTAATATTCTGGGATTTCAAACACTCAGCTGAATTGGTTTTAATGTTTCTAGGAGCAATGAAAAGAAACAAAAAATAGAAATATTCCCCTTTCAAATATGACACAACAGTGTGTTTTTATGGACAAAAACAGCAGCAGGGTGAAACAGAGGGAGAAATCTCAGTTTTTATTGCAGAGGGGGTGTGGGGAAACTTATCTGGGACCTTGGCATTTTCTGTTTTTGGGAAAACAGAGGATCAGGAGAGCAGAAATCTGAGCAGCAGAGGGGCAGAAAAGGGTTTGGGATTTGCCAGGTACTAAAAATGTGTTATTAGAGAAATAATTAATGAACCACTCAGTGCCACGTGGATGTTAAAACAATTCCTCAGTTAATTTTATTTGGGAAGAACGATTTGAGGAGGGATTTGGGATCTACAGGAGCTGCTGGGTCAGGGACTGGAAATTTGATGGGATTTGCTTCGTAGGGGGGTGGTGAGGACATTCTTGTTCATCACTTGAGAGGCTGTGCAGGGATTTGGTACTGGATGGTTTTCAAAAATTTTATTAACTTAGGATCCCATGGATAGAATAATTCAGGACAAAAATAATTCAGGACAAGACTTGGAACTTGATTCAACAAATCCGAGCAGCAGAGACACAGATAAATGTGATAAATGCCTTCTATCACGTGGTTAAATAGGATCATTTTAGGTTTTAAAAGTCCCAAATCATGGGAGTTTTCGGGGTAAATTGGTGCAGGTTTTTTTAGCTGCTGTCACCACTTGGCTGCTCATTTGCTGTGACACGCACGAGGTTTGGAGGCACAACCTGCACGGGGAGCAGAACAGATCCTGCAGCCAAAGAGTGTGAGGAGTAGCACAGAAAGGAAAGTGAGAAATGAAAACAAACAGTGGCATCGCTGGGGAAACAGCTCCGAAAAATTAAAAGTATGAAAATATTTAATATAATTTCCAATTCAACTTCAAATGATGGCCACAGACTTTAATACTGATTATCAAAGTATTTCTTCTACCGATAAGCAGAGCCCAGTTAGGCCCACCCTTGCTGCTTTTAGGCTGAATTAGGGTCAAGTTGTTTGTGAGGGTCCCCAGATCCTCGTGCAGCACTAAAGATTTCAATGAAATTCCAAATTTCAAATAAAGATTTCAATGAAATCCCAAATTTCAAATAAAGATTTCAATGAAATTCCAAGTGAGTTTCAAATAAAGATTTCAATGAAATTCCAAATGAGTTTCAAATAAGATTTCAATGAAATTCCAAATGAGTTTCAAATAAAGAATTCAATGAAATTTCAAATCAGTTTCAAACTGATTTCCATTTGAAATTCCAAATGAGTTTCAAATAATATTTCAACAAAATTCCAAAATCCGCAAACCCTTGGAAGGCGACAGGTGAGGACAGGACATGTGGCACCTGTGCTTCTCTTTATGCTTGTACCTCTCGCCCACGGCCTCCTTCCCGAACCTGTAGCGCTTCAAGGACTCCAGCACGGTCCTGGAGGAGCCGTTGGCGCAATGGCGTCCATGGCCACCTGCGGCTGCTCGGAGGACGAGCGGTGCTCGCGGTGCTTGTGGCGGTGCCTGTGCTTGTGCTCCAGCATCCAGCCGTAGGCCATCTCGGGTGGCACGCTGGGGTACGTGCTCATGGACAGCAGCGGCGTCCTGCTCGTGGTCAGGAAAGCTTCCTGGCGCAAGAGTTTATGCTTCTTCTTGTGGTATTTGGTGGGGGTTGAGGAGCAGGTGGCCCGTGTGCATGTAGGACGGCGGGGCAGCGGGGTGGTGAACGAGGGGGAGGGTGGAGGAGGGTAAAGGGTCGGAGGGTACCTTCCGTAATAACCCAATCCTATGGGAGCGGCTGCCAGGGGAGAAGGGGAGTAAGGCATGCCGTAGGACGGGTAGAACCCGGTGCGGACAGGGGGAAGCTCAGGCTGTGCATGAAGGGCATTTCCGCCATGGCTTCCCGCATTTTGGGAGGCCTGCCTCTCTTTTTCTTTAAGTCGGGTTTTCGAATGTAGTGCAAAGGATCTAATGGAAAAGTCGGGTGGGTGTAGAACTGTTGAAATTTATCCTAAAAATGGTAGGAGCAAATCTCGGGGTATAAAATGGTGACTTCGTGAGTTATCCTAATTTCACTCAAACGACTTATCAACTCCTCAGCTCGCCAGGAAATCGGGGTCCTGCCTCCCTCGCAGCTGAGGGTACTTCTTTTCCTTTTCCTCTTCTGCCTCTTCATCTTGTCGTAGCTGAGGTAATCGTGGCCGCGGCGCTTGCACTTGTGCTTGTGCTTCTCCTTGAGGCTGCGAGCACGGCGACGTCTCGGCGGCATGAGGGACACGTGCTCGAACGAGTGCCTCTTCTTCTTCTGCCGCACAGCTTCTCGGCGCGGTCCGACGTGCTGTTGTTGTCGGTGCGATGCCGCTGTCGCTGGGAGGTCTCGTCGCTGTGCGATTCGCTGACGGGCGACGGCGTGGCCTCTTTGAGCGCCGTCAGCTCGCTCAGGTGCGACGGCGAGTTGGGCAGCAGCGTGGTGGCGACAGCCTCGGCGGCCCTTGGCTGCTTTTTTCATGGCCAGCGTTTGCACCACGCCGCCCTGGCGCGGGTGCAGGGAAGGTAGGGCACGAGCTGGGCTCGATAAAACGGCGTCGCTGCTGACGGGCTCTGCCCGCCGCTCACGGCGACGACTGCGAGCAGACGGGCGAGGGGAGGATCTCCGAGGGGTTGGCTGCCGAGGGCAGCAGGTGGGGCAGGACCTGACCCAGGGACGTACCGGGAGCTGGCTGGGCTGATTTCTCCAGAACCGTCAGGCCGGCGGCGCTGCTGGCTAAAATTCCGTTCAGGACGGCTTTAGGTTTCCTTCCTCTCTTTTTCCTATGTAAATGGTTCCTTCTTGCTGACGTTGATTGCTGGCCCAGTTTGGACCGAAAGTGGCAGGCAAGAGTTGACACGGTGTTGTGGCTTGGATTGCATCTTCCCTTTGGTATTTGGTTCACCGTACTGGACAGGATCTGATTCAGGAGTTTCTTGCGCTTCAGAGTTTTCATTTTATTTATTTTTCGAATAATTGTTTTCATTAACTGTCCGTTATTTCTCTTGGCAACTTTTCTGTCTGAGTCTACTTCCAAATCGCTCATGCTACAAATACTGGGGCTTTGGACTTCTCTGGCCCTCGCAGCTGCTCCTTCCTCTAAAGAACTCCCCGGCTCGATGCTGTTCGCTTTCAGCCCCATCTTGCTCGAGCTCTCCGTTCCAACGAAAGGTGCCACGGACAGAATAGGCGGTTTCATTTAATGTATGACCTGATCTGTCTTTCGGCCTCCCTCTCTTTTAGGAAAAGCTTGTCCGATAAGCTTTGCTTCAGGGAGGGAATTCCACTTCGGGCTGCAAAATTGGAGGTTCTTGCTCCTCTTTTGACTGCACCGAGAAAACTTTTCGACGCTGGGATTTTAAGAGAGTCCTTTTGGGGGGACTTCGAGCTCTGGCATTTCCTTGGATTTCGGTCTTCTCTTTTTGGGTTTGTACATGTCAGGTAAGAAATCATCCGCCATACACAGGCTGGAGGGCTGTTTGTGAGCGCTGTAAACTTTGGAGCCTGTTTGTCCGTCTCAGCCAGCAGCGCCAGCGGCTGCCCGTTGGCTTCGTTCAGCTTTGGCAACTGATGCTTGACGAACTCGTGCTCCACGAACGAGGACGAGCCGATGTTTTTCAGGAATTTGGCCTGCTCCAAATTACCGTCTCGACAGCGCGCCGTAGGAAATTTTTTTAAAAGCTCTGACCTTTCCAATTCCAGACCTTTCGGAGGCCGGCACGCGCTTCTCGACACCACTTTAGTCCACCGTGGCTTCCTTCCTTTTCTTTTCTTCAAAGGTTTGGATTGCTGAGCGCTGCTCAGGTTTTTCGCTCCTTGGCAGGATTTCTCAGACGCCGCTATTGCACCGATCTTGAGGACTGCTTGCTACCGAACAAGCTGCTAAAACTAACAACCGAAGGGGTGACGGTAGCGTGGATGCTGGTCTCAGCCGCCAAAACGGCTTTTTTCCCGCTGGGAGGACTCGTTCTGGACGTTTCCACGTAAGACGACGCTTTGGAATCGTTGGGCTCTTTCTCGGCGCCTTTAAAATCGGCGCTGAGGCTGTGGTTCAGTGTCCTGTTCAGGCTCAGGAGGTGCTGTCTGAGGAGAAGGGCGCTTTGCCCACGGGCTCCGAAACGCCTTCCAAGAGCTCCGCCGTGGAGCTTAAGTGCAACGAGTTGGAGGCAGCGGAGAGGCTCCGGCTCAGCGTGGGGACAGACACCGTGGGCGAGGGACGGGAGATTCCCCCTCTCCACCGCGCTGAACGGGGACTTGGCTGTCGACACCTCCGAGGCACCTCCCGTCCTGAAATCTGGCGAAGTGCAATAAACAGGAGGCTGCTTCTCGTGCTTGACGTTTCGTAAATCCCTTTGTCGCCGGACAGTAGGAATCCTGCGGAACGCACGTTCCTTCCTTGAACATCTCCTTGCCTACTTCGGCGATTTCTTTCCGAATGGAAAACTTGTCCAAGATGCTTTCTTTGCTCTGTCTATGACGTGCTTCTCGAAGGTTTTGCTGGTGGGTTTTCCTTCAGTAAATCCGTGGGCTCATGCTTCCAGATTGGAATTGCAAGGAAGCTTAAAGGGCTCCGAGGAGGGTGCGAGGGAATCTGCCTTTCAGCGTTCCTGAGTCCTTGCTAGCCAAAGCAGCCGGGCTGCCGATCCCCGCTGGTTCTTGCCACTCTCCTTGCTGACCAATCCCAGGGACTGCTCAGTGCTGGCATCTTCCTCCCCAAATCCTTGCCCACCGGTCCCATGGGGCTGCCCATCGCCGGTGTTTTCCTCCGGAGTCTTTGTTAACCAGAACCGCGCTGCTGCCGGCCACCGGCACCTTTCTCCCGGAATCCTTGGTGAGCAGCCCCGCTGGATTATTTATCCCAACACACTTCTTGCAGCGTCTTTGTTCACCAGCGCTGCCGGAGCGCTGATCCCCAGCGGTTTCTTCACAGGCTCCTTGTTGGTCGGCGCCGTCGGAGCGCCGATCCCCGGAATTTTCCTGCTCACGTCTTTGCTGATCAATCCAAACGGCGGAGCTGCTCACCGGCTGCTTCTTTCCAGAATCTTGTGGACCATCGCCGTGGCGGAGCTGATGGCCGGAGGCCTCTTGGCAGGCTCCTGCTGACCATCCCATCAAGGGGCCGAGCCCTTGGGGTTTCTTCCCCGAGTCTTTGTTCACCAATATGGCCGTGCTGCCGATCCCTAAAGGCTTCTTCCCTGAGTCCTTGTTCACCAAGCCGACGGCCATGCCGGAGCCCGGCAGCTTCTTCACCAAATCTTTTTAACCAACCGCTGGCAGCGATGGTTCCCGGCAGCTTCTTCCCGGAGTCTTCACCAAACCGGACGCGGCTCCGTTTCCGCTCCCGGCTTCTTCTGCTTGGTTTTGAAGACTTGGAAGGAGGACAGTCGCAATCAGTTGAGCCATTTTTCGTGACGGGTCGTAGCTCCGTTCATTTCCGTTCTGTCCTTGAAATCAGAATTATGGCTGCTGATAAGGGTGGGAGGAGACGGCTTCATGTAATCGCTCATTTCCGAGGGCAGCGGGGAGACTTTTTTAGATAAGGGGTTGGTTCCACCTGGACGCTTTCCTCCATGTGTAACTCCACCAACGCTACCTCGCAGAATTTCTTGTAGGACTTGGAAGGCTCCTAATGATAACAAAACAGAAAAAATGTATTATTATAATATTTATCTATTACAATATTTATTTAGTATAATATTTCTCTATTATAATATTTATTTATTAAATATGTATTATAATATGTATTTATAATATTTTATTATAGTATTATTTTTAAATATTATATATTGTATGGTTATAATCTTAAATAATTACACACTATAACACATATATTTATATAATAAACATATATATATATTTATAACATATATTCTAAATTCTATAATATTATATTTTCTATACAATACATATTATTTATATGCATATAATATATATAGTATATAAATATACTTTGTATGCTATATATACTTATATACACATATTATATATATGTAATATACACCATATATAATTATATAATAATAAGATTAAATGTATTTTATATATTATATATACTTTTATATACATGTCTATATAATACATGTAATATATATTATACAATTACATATATAATAATTAATATATAATACATAAAGTTTTTTGTATATTATATATATTATACACATTATACATAACATATATAAAATATATATATAATAATATTCATATTTATAACATAAATTAGTAACATTTATTACAACATTTACTATTATAACATAATAAATAGTAAACACAATGCACTAATAATAATTAGTGTCTAATAAACAGAAAAAGTTTCAGGAACTGAGTATAAAGTATCACTTGAGTAAAAAAAGTATCTTTTTATGTTAAGGGGATTAACATCTGCCTGGTACAAACGAGGCTTCCATGATCCTGTTAATTTTAGAAAAATAATAGTAATATCAGTAATTATAAAAGTAAAATAAAGTATTATTAATAGTAATTTAATAGTAAATAGAATAATAAATATTATAAATAGTATTATATATTATATACTAAATACAATAAAACTGATGTTTATGATAAAATCACCACCCCAGCGATGTGCTGGGTTATTTATAGGTGAGGGCTCACGTGGGGCTGAGCAGGGCCCTGCCAGGGCTGGCACTGAACTGCCACTGGGCACTGTCACTGGCACTGTCACTGTCACCATGGCCCTGCTGCACCTGGTGTGTCCCCAGCCCCTGCACCAACAGTTTCCACTCCCAGTGACCCACTGACAGAAAAAGAAAAATAAATTATAATAAATCCAAGTATTCTCCTGTTTGCATGGTGGCAGGATAACATCCTGCACCGACAGTTTCCTGCTCCCAGTGACCACTGACAGAAAAGAAATAAAATTAAATAAATTATTCTCCTGTTTGCATGGATATTTCAAAAATATCAATGTGGGAATTCAGCTCCTGGTCCCTGACTCAGATAAAACCACGATTTTGTACAGCAGAAAACTCCCAGGGCACATCTCTTGATGCGATGGGAAACGCTCCAGTGGTGCAGGATCAGGAATTATGGAATATCCTGAGTGGCAGCTGCAAGGGACACCTCAATCAGAGAAATCACTGGATTGGATACTGGATATTGGATATTGCAGATATTGGATATTGCAGATATTGGATATTCCACAATATTGGATATTCCAGATACTGGATATACCAGATATTGGATATTCAGATATTGGATATTGAATATTCCAGATATTGGATATTCCTCATATTGGATATAACGCAGTATTGGATATTCCAGATATTGGATATTGAATATTCCAGATATTGGATAATCCACATATTGGATATACCAAGATATTGGATATTCCAGACATTAAATACCCCAGATATTGAATATCCTATATATTTAATATTCCAGATATTGGAATATCCTATATATTAATATTCCAGATATTGAATATTCCATATATTCGTATTTCAGATACTGGATATTCCAGAATAGGTATTTCCGATATTGATATTCCAGATATTGGATATTCCAGACCACTGGAATTCCCAGATATAGGATATTGAATATATTGAATATTTCAGATATTGGATATTTCCACGTATTGGATATTGAATATTCCAGATATTGAATATTCCAGAGACTGGATATTCCAGACACTGGATATTTCAGATATTGACTATTCCATATATCTGATATCCAGATATCGGATATTCCAGGCATATTGAATATTCAGATATTGAATATTCCAGACATTGAATATTCCAGATATTTCAAACTCAAGAGTTAGAAATGGTTGTTTTGATTTTTACTCTGGAGTTAGAAATGCTTTGATTTTGGTAACTCCAGAGGTAAAATCAAAATTGAACCGGTCTTAACTCCCAGGTAAGAAGAAATGGTTTGATTTTTGAGAACTCCCCAGAGTAAAAATCAAAAATCAACCATTTTTAACTCCAGAGGTAAAATCAAATCATTTTCTAACTCCTTACCAAGAGGTAAAATTCAAAAACAAACATTTCAAGTCCTTGGGTAAAAATCAAAAATCAAACCATTTCAAATCAGAGTAAAAAAAAAATGAGTTAGAAATGGTTTGATTTTGAAACTCCAGAGGTAAAAATAAAAATCGAACGGTTCTAACTCCAGAGATAAAAATCCAAAAACACCAACTTTCTCTCCCTTCCAGGCAGTTCACATATACAAACACCAGAACACGGATGTGCAAAAAATGACAAAATTTCACCCCATTTTTTATCAACCATCACCCACTGTTTGCATCTCCCGTGGCTCTGCTCTTGCTCCTCCGTATCTTCCGCTCTATGGGTGCGCTCTCCGGGCTGCTTGAGATCTGGTTTTTATGGCGGCCTGCACACATAATTCTTCCGAGATTTTTTGGGTGGTTTTTTCGTCCTCTTGGCTTGAAGGCCGATCTTGAGTTGAGGTTTCCCTCGGAGAAGTTGGTTTCTTTTCACAGAGAATTGTTGCTGCTGTTGAGCATCGCTCCGCGTTTCTCCTCGCGCCGTTCCGAGTCGGCGGTTTTTTCCTCTTCCCGTCTCCTCGTGCCTTGGCGCAATCGAGCTCCGCTTCCCTTTGACCACGCAAGTGGTGCCAATGTTTTGCCACCGAGGGGCTTTTCCAGAAAACCCTTCAGAATCGGAAGCCAAGCCTAACATAGCAGAATTCCGAGGGGTCCATCAAGCAGGCGGAAATTTTTGCCTTCCCGGGGGGGTGATTTTTTTTGGGGAGATTTAGAGAGGTGTGTTCCTCAGGAGAGCTTTGCTGCTATGGGCAGTCAGCATCTTTCACTCTGGGGGAGGAAAAGACAAGGCAGAATAAAATTGGTTTTTTTTTAGATTTATTAAATTTCAAATTTAAATTTCATATTAAACTGGTTAGAAAGTAAAAAATTGTATTTTAGATGAGCAGAGCAGATGATGTTCAAGACACCAACCCTTCCCAGCCACCTCCTCCAAAAACTACAATAAATTTGTAAAACATTTTTAAATGGTAAAGTGAAAAATCAAAATATGTGGAATATAATATTACAATTTCCAATTTAAACTACAGGACACCAACCCTTCCCAGTCACCTCCTCCAAAACTACAATAAATTTGTAAAACACTTTGAAATGATACGTGACCGCTGATGCTGTTACCCCACGGGAACGGACATACTCCTCTGCCCCACACCAGATCTCTATCCGCCCACACCGGGAGTGCTGATGGGCCAGCCTCGCCGCTGGCCTGGTGTTGGCAGAGGGCACCAACGAGAGCCTGGTGTGGCAGAGGACTGACATTTCCAATCCCATTCCATCCCGCTCTCCTTCCGTCCTGCCCGGATCACTGAGCACACGGGCAAGGAAGCAGACCGACATTTCCATCCCCATTTCCATCCCACTCTCCATCCTTCCCATCCTGCCTGGACACCAGATCACACGGAGCAATGGAAGGGCACCGACATTTCCAATCCCCATTTCCATCCTGTTCTCCTCTCTGCCGGATCACCGAACACACGGAGCAATGGAAGTGGTACCAATTTCCCATCCCGTTTTCCATCCCACTCTCCCCCTTCCATCCTCCGGATCACCAGAGCACAGGAGCAATGGAAGCGGCACTGACATTTCCATCCTGTTTCTCCTCCTGTCCTGCCGGATCACCGGAGCACACGGGAATGGAAGCGGGCACACATTTCAATCCCCATTTCCATCCCGCTCTCCATCCTTCCCATCCTGCCCGGATCACCGGAGCACACCGAGCAATGGAAGCGGCACCGACATTTCCAATCCTCATTTCCATCCTGTTCTCCTCCTGTCCTGCCTGGCCACCTTTTCCAAACCATTCTTTTCTAACAGAGCTCTTCCAACACGCTCCTTTCTAACAAACTTTCCAAACACAACTTTTCTAACACAACTCCTTCTGACAAATATTTTTTCCTAAACAACAATTTTCTAATACACTATTTTCTAAAAACCCTTTCCAACACAAACTTTTTTCCAACACAACTCAACCTTCTGAAAATATCTGTCATTGGCCAAGATCATAAAAGTAATTATTCATCCATTTAGGCTGGTTTATGTTCCAAAAGCGTGGATTTTCATATGATCCTCTGAATATAAGCACCAAAAAAATCCCCCACGGACCCCAAGATCCATCCTGGATGGGTCCTGATTGCTCTGACCCAACATTCTTCCAATTTATAATTATCCATTTTGATGCACCAGAGGGTTTTCCTCCATCTGTGCCTCCTTAATCTTCTGTTGGTCGTGGATTTAGGATCCCAATTCGGCACCAGGACTAAAACCAAACCCAAACAACAACGTGGGTCTAAATCACCAAATCTGGCATTTCCTTTTTTCCTGGTTTTTTCCCAGCTCTGGTTTAAGTTTTCTGAAAGGTGTAGGAGCTGGGAGCTCCTTGCACCAAGAAATATAAACTTGTCAAAGATGCAGCTGCTTCCATCAACCCTTAAAAAAAGAAAAAAAAAAAAAAAACCCAAATCGAGAGAGAAAACCTGAAACACACACAGGTGTGCAGAGCAGGAGAGGATCACGAGGGAAGGAGCAAGATGATCGTCGGGAATGTGAGCAGGGATTATCACTCCTGGCAGCTGGCTCCTGCTCCGTGAAATATTAGCACACAGTGCTCTGGACAAGGGTTTGAATTTCAGGGAGAATGGAGCAGGGAGGGGAGGGAGAGCAGCTCAGGCTTCCTTCCCTTCCCACTGGAGCACGAGCTTGTCTTAACATTTTATTTTGTTTCTTTTCCTTAATTTCATGGAAATGACAATTCCTCTTCCTGCTCCTCCTGTTCCAGCTTTGCTCGAGGCTGTCAGATGAATTCCCAGCTTATGAAATAAATCCAAAATTTCTACGTTTGGCCATACCCAGCATCGCCCCCAGCGAGAGGCCGGCAGGGATTGAAAGCTCTGCTTGCAGCATGGTTTTCTAAATAACGGATTTTACTGAAAATGGATTTACTGAAGGAACAGAAAGTTTCTTAATGGAAACATATCACAAACGGCAGCAGCAACAGATGCTTTAAACCAACAATCAAACTGCAAACAGAACGTGGCTTTGGAGCATCAGAAACTGTGAGAAACCTTCCCTTAGTTCTGGACAAAGTTTAAAATTGTGTGGAAAAAGAGAAAAGTATCTTTGGCCTGGCTGCGAGGAAGCAGAAGGAGTGGTGGCTTGGGGGTGCCCGCGGTTGGCACCGCACCGAACAGAGCCCTGGGCGAGGGCTGGACCAGCACCCCAAAAGCCTGGCACCCCAAACCCACAGCACTGTGAAAAACATCCCCAAAGGCAGCTCCCTTACTGCCAAGCGGCTTCTCCAGGGAAGGCACAGGCTCCTTGCAGAGGCGGCCGCCCAGCGACGCCTCCTGGCCGCCGACAGCCGGGGCTCTCGGGGAGCTTTTTCCGCCCGTTGGTGCGGCAGAAGCCGCTGACTCTGCAGCTGCTATTGCACTTGTGAAAAGGTTCGTGTGCTCGTCACTGCCGGCCGCCTCCGAGCTGGGGTGAACCTACCAGGGACAGAGCCGGGGAATTGTCGGAGCAGTCGATCTGCAGAGGCGCCTGCAAGCCCAGCGCTTAAGGAATTGGCCTCGGCCGGCTCTCTCCTGCCCACTGCTCGTCTCTGCTCAGCAAACCCTTGGAAGGGCAGGTGAGGACAGGACATGTGGCACCTGTGCTTCTCTTTATGCTTGTACCTCTCGCCCACGGCCTCCTTCCCGAACCTGTAGCGCTTCAAGGACTCCAGCACGGTCCTGGAGGAGCCGTTGGCGGCAATGGCGTCCATGGCCACCTGCGGCTGCTCGAGGACGAGCGGTGCTCGCGGTGTTGTGGCGGTGCCTGTGCTTGTGCTCCAGCATCCAGCCGTAGGCCATCTCGGGTGGCACGCTGGGGTACGTGCTCATGGACAGCAGCGGGTCCTGCTCGTGGTCAGGAAAGCTTCCTGGCGCAAGAGTTTATGTTCTTCTTGTGGTATTTGGTGGGGTTGAGGAGCAGGTGGCCCGTGTGCATGTAGGACGGCGGGGCAGCGGGGTGGTGAACGAGGGGGAGGGTGGAGGAGGGTAAAGGGTCGGAGGGTACCTTCCGTAATAACCCAATCCTATGGGAGCGGCTGCCAGGGAGAAGGGGAGTAAGGCATGCCGTAGGACGGGTAGAACCCGGTGCCGGACAGGGGGAAGCTCAGGCTGTGCATGAAGGGCATTTCGCCATGGCTTCCCGCATTTTGGGAGGCCTGCCTCTCTTTTTCTTTTAAGTCGGGTTTTCGAATGTAGTGCAAAGGATCTAATGGAAAAGTCGGGTTGGTGTTAGAAACTGTTGAATTTATCCTAAAATGGTAGGCAGCAAATCTCGGGGTATAAAATGGTGACTTCTGTGAGTTATCCTAATTTCACTCAAACAACTTATCAACTCCTCCAGCTCGGCCAGGAAATCGGGGTCCTGCCTCCCTCGCAGCTGAGGTACTTCTTTTTCCTTTTCCTCTTCTGCCTCTTCATCTTGTCGTAGCTGAGGTAATCGTGGCCGCGGCGCTTGCACTTGTGCTTGTGCTTCTCCTTGAGGCTGCCGAGCACGCCGACGTCTCGGCGGCATGAGGGACACGTGCTCGAACGAGTGCCTCTTCTTCTTCTGCCCGCACAGCTTCTCGGCGCGGTCCGACGTGCTGTTGGTTGTCGGTGCCGATGCCGCTGTCGCTGGGGATGGTCTCGTCGCTGTGCGATTCGCTGACGGGCGACGGCGTGGCCTCTTTGAGCGCCGTCAGCTCGCTCAGGTGCGACGGCGAGTTGGGCAGCAGCGTGGGTGGCGACAGCCTCCGGCGGCCCTTGGCTGCTTTTTTCATGGCCAGCGTTTGCACCACGCCGCCTGGCGCGGGTGCAGGTGAAGGTAGGGCACCGAGCTGGGCTCGATAAAACCGGCGTCGCTGCTGACGGGGCTCTGCCCGCCGCTCACGGCCGACGACTGCGAGCAGACGGGCGAGGGGAGGATCTCCGAGGGGTTGGCTGCCGAGGGCAGCAGGTGGGCAGGACCTGACCCAGGACGTACCGGGAGCTGGTGGGCTGATTTCTCCAGAACCGTCAGGCCGGCGGCGCTGCTGGCTAAATTCCGTTCAGGCGGCTTTTAGGTTTCCTTCCTCTCCTTTTTCCTATGTAAATGGTTCCTTTCTTGCTGACGTTGATTTGCTGGCCCAGTTTGGAACCGAAAGTGGCAGCAAGAGTTGACACGGTGTTGTGGAGCTTGGATTGCATTCTTCCCTTTGGTATTTGGTTCACCGTACTGGACAGGATCTGATTCAGGAGTTTCTTGCGCTTCAGAGTTTTCATTTTATTTATTTTTCGAATAATTGTTTTCATTAACTGTCCGTTATTTCTCTTGGCAACTTTTCTGTCTGAGTCTACTTCCAAATCGCTCATGCTACAAATACTGGGGCTTTGGACTTCTTCTGGCCCTCGCAGCTGCTCCTTCCTCTCAAAGAACTCCCCGGCTCGATGCTTCGCTTTCAGGCCCCATCTTGCTCGAGCTCTCCGTTCCAACGAAAGGTGCCACGGACAGAATAGGCGGTTCATTTTAATGGATGACCTGATCTGTCTTTTCGGCCTCCCTCTCTTTTTAGGGAAGCGCTTGTCCCGATAAGCTTTGCTTCAGGGAGGGAATTTCCACTTCGGGCTGCAAAATTGGAGGTTCTTGCTCCTCTTTGACTGCACCGAGAAAACTTTCGACGCTGGGATTTTAAGAGTCCTTTTGGGGGGACCTTCGAGCTCTGGCATTTCCTTGGATTTCGGTCTTCCTCTTTGGTTTGTACATGTCAGGTAAGAAATCATCCGCCATACACAGGCTGGAGGGCTGTTTGTGAGCGCTGTTAAACTTTGGAGCCTGTTTGTCCGTCTCAGCCAGCAGCGCCAGCGGCTGCCCGTTGGCTTCGTTCAGCTTTGGCAACTGATGCTTGACGAACTCGTGCTACGAACGAGGACGAGCCGATGTTTTTCAGGAATTTGGCCTGCTCCAAATTACCGCTCGACAGCGCGCCGTAGGAAATGTTTTTAAAAAGCTCTGACCTTTTCAATTCCAGACCTTTCGGAGGCCGGCACGCGCTTCTCGACACCACTTTAGTCCACCCGTGGCTTCCTTCCTTTTCTTTTCTTCAAAGGTTTGGATTGCTGAGCGCTGCTCAGGTTTTTCCTCCTTGCAGGATTTCTCAGACGCCGTATTGCCCGATCTTGAGGAACTGCTTGCTACCGAACAAGCTGCTAAAACTAACAACCGAAGGGGTGACGGTAGCGTGGATGCTGGTCTCAGCCGCCAAAACGGCTTTTTTCCCGCTGGGAGGACTCGTTCTGGACGTTTCCACGTAAGACGCGCGCTTTGGAATCGTTGGCTCTTTCTCGGCGCCTTTAAAATCGGCGCTGAGGCTGTGGTTCAGTGTCCTGTTCAGGCTCAGGAGGGTGCTGTCTGAGGAGAAGGCGCTTTGCCCACGGGCTCCGAAACGCTTCCAAGAGCTCCGCCGTGGAGCTTAAGTGCAACGAGTTGGAGGCAGCGGAGAGGCTCCGGCTCACGTGGGGACAGACACCGTGGGCGAGGGACGGGAGATTCCCCTCTCCACGCGCTGAACGCGGGACTTGGCTGTCGACACCTCCGAGGCACCTCCCGTCCTGAAATCTGGCGAAGTGACATAAACAGGAGGCTGCTTCTCGTGCTTGGACGTTTCGAAATCCCTTTGTCGCCGGACAGTAGGAATCCTGCGGAACGCACGTTCCTTCCTTGAACATCTCCTTGCCTACTTCGGCGATTTCTTTCGAATGGAAAACTTGTCCAAGATGCTTTCTTTGCTCTGTCTATGACGTGCTTCTCGAAGGTTTTGCTGGTGGGGTTTCCTTCAGTAATCCGTGGGCTCATGGCTTTCCAGATTGGAATTGCAAGGAAGCTTAAAGGCTCCGAGGAGGTGCGAGGGAATCTGCTTTCAGCGTTCCTGAGTCCTTGCTAGCCAAAGCAGCCGGCTGCCGATCCCCGCTGGCTTCTTGCCACTCTCCTTGCTGACCAATCCCACGGGACTGCTCAGTGCTGGCATCTTCCTCCCCAAATCCTTGCCCCCGGTCCATGGGGCTGCCCATCGCCGGTGTTTTCCTCCCGGAGTCTTTGTTAACCAGAACCGCGCTGCTGCCGGCACCGGCACTTTCTCCCGGAATCCTTGGTGAGCAGCCCCGCTGGATTATTTATCCCCAACAACTTCTTGCCAGCGTCTTTGTTCACCAGCGCTGCCGGAGCGCTGATCCCCAGCGGTTTCTTCACAGGCTCCTTGTTGGTCGGCGCCGTCGGAGCGCCGATCCCCGGAATTTTCCTGCTCACGTCTTTGCTGATCAATCCAACGGCGGAGCTGCTCACCGGCTGCTTCTTTCCAGAATCCTTGTGGACCATCGCCGTGTGCGGAGCTGATGGCGGAGGCCTCTTGGCAGGCTCCTTGCTGACCAATCCCATCAAGGGGCCGAGCCCTTGGGGTTTCTTCCCCGAGTCTTTGTTCACCAATATGGCCGTGCTGCCGATCCCTAAAGGCTTCTTCCCTGAGTCCTTGTTCACCAAGCCGACGGCCATGCCGGAGCCCGGCAGCTTCTTCACAAATCTTTATAACCAACCCGCTGGCAGCGATGGTTCCCGGCAGCTTCTTCCCGGAGTCTTTCACCAAACCGGACGCGGCTCCGTTTCCGCTTCCCGGCTTCTTCTGCTTGGTTTTGGAAGACTTGGAAGGGACACAGTCGCAATCAGTTGAGCCAATTTTTCGGTGACGGTCGTAGCTCCGTTCATTTCCGTTCTGTCCTTGAAATCAGAATTATGGCTGCTGATAAGGGTGGGAGGAGACGGCTTCATGTAATCGCTCATTCCGAGGGCAGCGGGGAGACTTTTTTAGATAAAGGGGTTGGTTCCACCTGGACGCTTCCTCCATGTGTAACTCCACCAACGCTACCTCGCCAGATTTCTTGTAGGACTTGGAAGGCTCCTAATGAAAAACAAACAGAAAAAATGTATTTATTATAATATTTATCTATTACAATATTTATTTAGTATAATATCTCTATTATAATATTTATTTATTATAATATGATTATAATATGTATTATAATATTTATTATAGTATTTATTTATTATAATATTTATATATTGTAATGGTTATATCTTAAAATATTACACACTATAACACATATATTTATATATAAACATATATTATATATTTATAACATATATTCTAAACTTCTATATATATTAATATTTCTATAATACATATTATTTATATGCATATATATATATAGTATATAAATATACTTTTGTATGCTATATATACTTATATACACATATTATATATATGTAATATATACACCATATATTAATTATTATAAATACGTATTAATTATATTTTTATATATATATATACTTTTATATACATGTTCTATATAATACATGTAATATTATATCATTTACATATATAATATTATATATAATACATAAACGTATTTTGTTATATATATATACTTATACACATTATACATAACATATTATATATACTATAATAATATATTACATATTTATACATAAATTAAAGTAACATTTATTACAACATTTACTATATAAACATATAAAATAGTAAAACAATGCACTAATAATAATAGTGTCTAATAAACAGAAAAAGTTTTCAGGAACTGAGTATAAAGTATCACTTTGAGTAAAAAAAGTATCTTTTTATGTTAAGGGGATTAACATCTGCTCTGGTACAAACAGAGGCTTCATGATCCTGTTAATTTTTAGAAAAATATAGTAATATCGTAATATAAATAGTAAAATAAAGTATTATTAATAGTAATTTAATAGTAAATAGAATAATAAATATTATAAATAGTATTATAAATATTATATACTAAAAATACAATAAAACTGATGTTTATGAATAAAATCCCACCCCCAGCGATGTGCTGGGTTATTTATAGGGTGAGGCTCACGTGGGGCTGAGCAGGGCCCTGCCAGGGCTGGCACTGAACTGCCACTGGCACTGTCACTGGCACTGTCACTGTCACCATGGCCCTGCTGGCACCTGGTGTGTCCAGCCCCTGCACCAACAGTTCCACTCCAGTGACCACTGACAGAAAAAGAAATAAAATTATATAAATCAAGTATTCTCCTGTTTGCATGGTGGCAGGATAACATCCCTGCACCGACAGTTCCTGCTCCCAGTGACCACTGACAGAAAAAGAAATAAAATTAAATAAATTATTCTCCTGTTTGCATGGGATATTTCAAAAATATCAATGTGGGAATTCAGCTCCTGGTCCCTGACTCAGATAAAACCACGATTTTGTACCAGAGAAAACTCCCAGGGCACCATCTCTTGATGCGATGGGAAACGCTCCAGTGGTGCAGGATCAGGAATTATGGAATATCCTGAGTGGCAGCTGCAAGGACACCTCAATTCAGAGAAATCACTGGATTGGTACTGGATATTGGATATGCGATTTGATATTGCAGATATTGGATATTTCCACATATTGGATATTCCAGATACTGGATATACCAGATATTGGATATTCCAGATATTGGATATTGAATATTCCAGATATTGGATATTCCTCATATTGGATATACCAGATTTTGGATATTCCAGATATTGGATATTGAATATTCCAGATATTGGATAATCCACATATTGGATATACCAGATATTGGATATTCCAGACATTAAATACCCCAGATATTGAATATCCTATATATTTAATATTCCATATTGAATATCCTATATATTTAATATTCCAGATATTGAATATTCCATATATTTCGTATTTCAGATACTGGATATTCCAGACATGGGTTTTCCGATATGAATTTCCAGATATTGATATTCCAGACACTGATTTCCAGATATAGGATATGAATATATTGATATTTCAGATATTGGATATTCCACGTATTGGATATTGATATTCCAGATATTGAATTTCCAGAGACTGGTATTCCAGACACTGGTATTTCAGATATTGATATTCCATATATCTGATATTCAGATATCGATATTCCAGATATTGAATATTCCAGATATTGAATTTCCAGACACTGAATATTCCAGATATTTCAAACTCAAGAGTTAGAAATGGTTTGATTTTTGATTTTTACCTCTGGAGTTAGAAATGCTTTGATTTTTGGTAACTCCAGAGGTAAAAATCAAAAATTGAACCGGTTCTAACTCCACAGGTAAGAAGAAATGGTTTGATTTTTGAGAACTCCAGAGGTAAAAATCAAAAATCAAACCATTTTTAACTCCAGAGGTAAAAATCAAATCATTTCTAACTCCTTACCAGAGGTAAAATTCAAAAACCAAACCATTTCAAAGTCCTGAGGTAAAAATCAAAAATCAAACCATTTCAAAGTCCAGAGGTAAAAAAAAAATGGAGTTAGAAATGGTTTGATTTTTGATAACTCCAGAGGTAAAAATCAAAAATCGAACCGGTTCTAACTCCAGAGATAAAATCCAAAACCCAAACCATTTCTAACCCCTTCCCAGCAGTTCCACATACAAACCAGAACACGGATGTGCAAAAATGACAAAATTTCACCCCATTTTTATCACCATCACCCACCTGTTGGCAGCCCCGTGCTCGCTCTTCTCCTCCGTCATCTTCCCGCTCTTGGGTGCCTCCGTGGCTGCTTGATGCTGGTTTTTATGGCGGGCCTGCACACATAATTCTCCAGATTTTTGGGTGGTTTTTTCGTCCTCTTGGCTTAGGCCGATCTTGAGTTTGAGGTTTCCCTCGGAGAAGTTGGTTTCTTTCACAGAGAATTGTTGCTCTGTTGAGCATCGCTCGGCGTTTCTCCCTCGGCGCCGTTCCCGTCGCGGTTTTTCCTCTTCCCGTCCTCCTCGTCCTTGGCGCAACCTTCGAGCTCCGCTTCCCCTTTGCCCACCAAGGTGCCAATTTTGCCACCGAGGGGCTTTTCCCAGAAAACCTTCAGAATCGGAAGCCAAGCCTAACATAGCAGAATTCCGAGGGTCCATCACAGGCGGAATTTTTGCCTTCCGGGGGTGATTTTTTTGGGGAGATTTAGAGAGGTGTGTTCCTCAGGAGAGCTTTGCTGTATGGGCAGTCAGCATCTTTCACTCTGGGGAGGAAAAGACAAGCGAATAAATTGGATTTTTTTTAGATATTTAAATTTCAAATTAAATTCATATTAAAACTGGTTAGAAAGTAAAAAATTGTATTTTAGATGAGCAGAGCAGATGATGTTCCAAGACACCAACCCTTCCCAGCCACCTCCTCCAAAAACTACAATAAATTTGTAAAACATTTTTAAATGGTAAGTGAAAAATCAAAATATGTGAATATTATATTACAATTTCCAATTTAACTACAGGACACAACCCTTCCCAGTCACCTCCTCCAAAACTACATAAATTGTAAAACACTTTGAAATGATACGTGAAAAATTAAAAGTATGAAAATATTTAATATAATTTCCAATTCAACTTCAAATGATGGCCACAGACTTTAATACTGATTATCAAAGTATTTCTTCTACCGATAAGCAGAGCCCAGTTAGGCCCACCCTTGCTGCTTTTAGGCTGAATTAGGGTCAAGTTGTTTGTGAGGGTCCCCAGATCCTCGTGCAGCACTAAAGATTTCAATGAAATTCCAAATTTCAAATAAAGATTTCAATGAAATCCAAATTTCAAATAAAGATTTCAATGAAATTCCAAGTGAGTTTCAAATAAAGATTTCAATGAAATTCCAAATGAGTTTCAAATAAGATTTCAATGAAATTCCAAATGAGTTTCAAATAAAGAATTCAATGAAATTTCAAATCAGTTTCAAACTGATTTCCATTTGAAATTCCAAATGAGTTTCAAATAATATTTCAACAAAATTCCAAAATCCCAGAAAAAAAATGACAAAAAAAAGTCACAAACACTGAGCAGGGCATTTATTTATCCATTTACAGTAAAAAAAATGTTAATCCTGGCCCTAATCACCATTTCACTTCAATCACTGTGATCTCCTGAGTTACCCTAAATCACAATTAACTCAGATCTCCCTGAACCCCAAATGCTGCCCCTTCCCTCAGTTACCCCATTAATTCATGGACACTCAGATCTCCCTGAACCCCTTCCCTCACTTACCCCATTAATTCATAATTCACTCAGATCTCTCTGAACCCCAAATGCTGCCACTTCCCTCACTTACCCCATTGATTCATGGACACTCAGATCTCCTGAACCCCAAATGCTGCCCCTTCCCTCACTTACCCCATTAATTCATGGACACTCAGATCCCCTGAACCCCTTCCCTCAGTTACCCCATTAATTCATGGACACTCAAATCTTCCCTCAGTTACCCCATTAATTCATGGACACTCAAATCTTCCCGCAGTTACCCCATTAATTCATGGACACTCAGATCTCTCTGAACCCCAAATGCTGCTCCTTCCCTCATTTACCCCATTAATTCATGGACACTCAAATCTTCCCTGGGTTACCCCATTAATTCATGGACACTCAGATCACCTGAACCCCAAATGCTGCTCCTTCCCAGAGTTACCCCATTAATTCATGGACACTCAGATCTTCCCTGATTTACCCCATTAATCCATGGACACTCAGATCTCTCTGAACCCCTTCCCTCAGTTACCCCATTAATTCATGCACACTCACATCTCCCCAAACCCCAAATGCTGCCTCTTTCCTGAGTTACCCCATTAATTCATGGACACTCAAATCTTCCCTGATTTACCCCACTAATTCATAATTCACTCAGATCTCTCTGAACCCCAAATGCTGCCCCTTCCCTGAGTTATCCCATTAATTCATGGGCACTCAGATCTCTCTGAACCCCTTCCCTGAGTTATCCCATTAATTCATGAACACTCAAATCTTCCCTGATTTATCCCATTAATTCATGAACACTCAAATCTTCCCTGATTTACCCCATTAATTCATGAACACTCAAATCTTCCCTGAGTTACCCCATTAATTCACTCAGATCTCTCTGAACCCCTTCCCTGATCTACCCCATTAATTCATGGACACTCAAATCTCCCTGAACCCCAAATGCTGCCCCTTCCCTGAGTCACCCCATTAATTCATGGACACTCAGATCTCCCTGAACCCCTTCCCTCAGTTACCCCATTAATTCATAATTCACTCAGATCTCTCTGAACCCCAAATGCTGCCCCTTCCCGCAGTTACCCCATTAATTCATGGACACTCAGATCCCCTGAACTCCTTCCCTCAGTTTCCCCATTAATTCATGGACACTCAAATCTCCCTGAGTTACCCCATTAATTCATGGACACTCAGATCTCCCTAAACCCCAAATGCTGCCCTTCCCTCAGTTACCCATCAATTCATGGCACTCAATCTTCCCTCAGTTACCCCATTAATTCATGGACACTCAAAATCTTCCCTGGGTACCCATTAATTCATGGACACTCAAATCTTCCTGGTTACCCCATTAATTCATCAGGTCTCTCTGAACCCCAAATGCTGCCGCTTCCCTGAGTTACCCCATTAATTCATGGACACTCAAATCTTCCCTGGGTTACCCCATTAATTCACTCAGATCTCCCCAAACCCCAAATGCTGCTCCTTCCCTGAGTTACCTCATTAATTCATGGACACTCAGATCTCCCTGAACCCCTTCCCTGAGTCACTCCATTAATTCATAATTCACTCAGATCTCTCTGAACCCCAAATGCTGCCCCTTCCCTCAGTTACCCCATTAAATCATGGACACTCAAATCTTCCCTCAGTTACCCCATTTATTCACTCAGATCTCCCTGAACCCAAATGCTGCTCCTTCCCTCAGTTACCCATTAATTCATGGACACTCAGATCTCCTGAACCCCAATGCTGCCTATCCCTTTTTAATCAATTTTAAGTTTCCCGTGGCTGTTTCTGAGCTGTTCTCGACTCTCTCCTGTTTTTTCCCTGTCTCTGCTCCTTCCCGTATCATTTCAAAGTGTTTTACAAATTTATTGTAGTTTTGGAGGAGGTGACTGGGAAGGGTTGGTGTCCTGTAGTTAAATTGGAAATTGTAATATAATATTCACATATTTTGATTTTTCACTTACCATTTAAAAATGTTTTACAAATTTATTGTAGTTTTTGGAGGAGGTGGCTGGGAAGGGTTGGTGTCTTGGAACATCATCTGCTCTGCTCATCTAAAATACAATTTTTTACTTTCTAACCAGTTTTAATATGAATTTAATTTGAAATTTAATAAATCTAAAAAAAATCCAATTTTATTCTGCCTTGTCTTTTCCTCCCCCAGAGTGAAAGATGCTGACTGCCCATAGCAGCAAAGCTCTCCTGAGGAACACACCTCTCTAAATCTCCCCAAAAAAATCACCCCCCGGGAAGGCAAAAATTCCGCCTGTGATGGACCCTCGGAATTCTGCTATGTTAGGCTTGGCTTCCGATTCTGAAGGGTTTTCTGGGAAAAGCCCCTCGGTGGCAAACATTGGCACCTTGGTGGGCAAAGGGGAAGCGGAGCTCGAAGGTTGCGCCAAGGACGAGGAGGACGGGAAGAGGAAAAACCGCGACGGGAACGGCGCCGAGGGAGAAACGCCGAGCGATGCTCAACAGCAGCAACAATTCTCTGTGAAAGAAACCAACTTCTCCGAGGGAAACCTCAAACTCAAGATCGGCCTTCAAGCCAAGAGGACGAAAAAACCACCCAAAAATCTGGAGAATTATGTGTGCAGGCCCGCCATAAAAACCAGCATCAAGCAGCCACGGAGGGCACCCAAGAGCGGGAAGATGACGGAGGAGAAGAGCGAGCACGGGGCTGCCAAACAGGTGGGTGATGGTGATAAAAATGGGGTGAAATTTTGTCATTTTTGCACATCCGTGTTCTGGGTTTGTGCGTGGAACTGCTGGGAAGGGGTTAGAAATGGTTTGGGTTTTGGATTTTATCTCTGGAGTTAGAAAAAAAAAAAGGGGAAAAAGGGGAGGGAAAGAAATTTTTTTTTCCCTAATTTTTTTTTTTTTTTTTTTTTTTTTTTTTTTTTTTTTTTTTTTTTTTTTTTTTTTTTTTTTTTTTGTTAATTTTTTTTTTAAATAATAATTTTTAAATTTATAATATGTTATAATTTTATTTATTATAATATTTATATATTGTAATGTTATAATCTTAAATATACACACTATAACACTATATTTATATATAAACATATATTATATATTTATAACATATATTCTAAATTTCTGATATATATTATATACTTCTATACAAACATATTACTAAATATATATTATATATACATATTGTTACATATTACAAATACTTAATATACACAATATATATGTGTAAATAATAATATAGTATATAACACATAAGCATATTTTATACATATATATAGTTAGATATACATATTATATATAATATATGCAACATTACATTATATATAATATATATTATATATTTATAATGTAATTAAAGTACTATTTATTATAAACATTACTATATAAACATAATAAATAGTAAAACAAATGCACTAATAATAATTTGTGTCTAATAAACAGAAAAAGTTTTCAGGAACTGAGTATAAAGTATCACTTTGAGTAAAAAAGTATCTTTTTATGTTAAGGGATAACATTTGGTCTGGTACAAACACAGGCTTCATGATCCTGTTAATTTTTAAAAAAATAATATTAATATCATAATATAAATAGTAAAATAAAATAATTTTAAAAAATAATATAATATCATAATATAAATAGTAAAATAAATATTATAATTAGTAGTTAATAGTAGATATAATAAATATATAAATAGTATAAAAATAAAATATAAATTATGTTTATGAATAAAATCCCACCCAGCAATGTGCTGGGTTATTTATAGGGTGAGGCTCACGTGGGGCTGAGCAGGGCCCTGCCAGGGCTGGCACTGCCACTGCACTGTCACTGTCACCATGGCCCTGCTGGCACTCGGTGTGTCCCCAGCCCTGCACCAACAGCTCATGCTCCAGTGACCACGGCATACAAAAAAAAGAAAAAAATTAAATAAATCAAATATTCTCCTGTTCATAGGGGCAGGGGCTGGTATTGCCCCTGCACCTACAGCTCCTGTTCCCAGTGACCACTGGCAATCAAAAAAAATAAATAAAATTAAATAAATCAAAGTATTCTCCTGTTTACATGGCAGTGATAACACCCCTGCACCAGTGACCTGCTCCCAGTGACCACTGACAGTCAGAAAAATAAAATTAAATAAATCAAACTATGCTGTGTGCATGGGGAGAGGGTGGTAACACCCCTGTACCAACAGCTCCTGCTCCCAGTGACC
This sequence comes from Malurus cyaneus samueli, assembly GCA_009741485.1. Lineage (NCBI taxonomy): Eukaryota > Metazoa > Chordata > Aves > Passeriformes > Maluridae > Malurus > Malurus cyaneus. The sequence goes on along the minus strand of VKON01000938.1, from coordinate 50,117 downwards.
ACTGACAGAAAAATAAAATTAAATAAATCAAAGTATTCTGTTTGCATGGGAGGGGGTGATAATGTCCCTGCACCAACATCTCCCACTCCCAGTGACCACTGACAGTCAGAAAAACAAAAGTAAATAAATCACAGTATTTGCTGTTTGCATGAGGAGAGGGTGTTATCACCCCTGCACCAACAGCCTCCACTCTCAGTGACCACTGACAGAAAAATAAAATTAAATAAATCAATGTATTCTATTTGCATGAGGAGAGGGTGATAACACCCCTGCACCAGTGACCTGCTCCCAGTGACCACTGACAGTCAGAAAAATAAATAAAATTAAATAAATCAAAGTATTCTCCTGTTTGCATGGGATATTTCAAAAATATCAATGTGGGAATTCAGGTCCTGGTCCCTGACTCAGACAAAACCACGATTTTGTACCAGAGAAAACTCCCAGGGCACCATCTCTTGATGCAATGGGAAACACTCCGGTGGTGCAGGATCAGGAATTATGGAAATTCCTGAGTGGCAGCTGCAAGGGACACCCAATCAGAGAAATCACTGGATTGGATACTGGATATTGGATATTGGATATTGGATATTGATATATTCCAGATATTGGATATTCCAGATATTGGATATTCCAGATATTGGATATTCCAGATATTGGATATTCCAGACATTAAATACCCCAGATATTGAATATCCCATATATTTAATATTCCAGATATTGAATATTCCATATATTTAATATTTCAAATACTGGATATTCCAGATATTGGATATTCCAGACACTGATATTCCAGACACTGGATATTCCAGACAATGGATATTCGAATGATATTCATGGAATATTGAATATATTGAATATTTCAGATATTGGATATTCCACGTATTTGTATTGAATATTCCAGATATTGAATATTCCAGACATGAATTCAGACACTGAATATTCCAGATATTTCAAACTCAGAGTTAGAATGTGATGAATATGAAATGTTTGATTTTTGATTTTTACCTCTGGAGTTAGAAATGCTTTGATTTTTGGTAACTCCAGAGGTAAAAATCAAAAATTGAACCGGTTCTAACTCTACAGGTAAAAAGAAATGGTTTGATTTTTGAGAACTCCAGAGGTAAAAATCAAAAATCAAACCATTTTTAACTCCAGAGGTAAAAATCAAATCATTTCTAACTCCTTACCAGAGGTAAAATTCAAAAACCAAACCATTTCAAAGTCCTGAGGTAAAAATCAAAAATCAAACCATTTCAAAGTCCAGAGTAAAAAAAATGGAGTTAGAAATGGTTTGATTTTGATAACTCCAGAGGTAAAAATCAAAAACCGAACCGGTC
>VKON01000938.1:9953-37074 GCA_009741485.1 Malurus cyaneus samueli | reverse complement strand
GGCGGAGCTCACGGCTCTGCTCCCGCCCGTGGAGCTCACGTCCATGGAGCTCATGGCCCTGCAGCTCATGGCCGACCATCCTGGCAGCCTGCAATGCCTGCATGGACACCACAGCCTGCAGCGGGTACTTCCGCGGCCTCCCCGGCCGCCTCTTGACGAAATTGTTCCCCGTCCGCGACTGCCTCTGCAGCTTTTTGGCTTTCAGGATTTTGTTGACGTGGTCCAGATTTTTTTTGGTGGCCAGGATTTTGTTGTAATTGCACATTTTCCTGGCTTGCCGTTGCATGGCCTCCACCACGCTCCTCTTGAGGTGCCGCGGCGAGTAGGACCCGGGCAGGCGCTCCTGCAGCACGGAGCCGCCGTCCGCGGCCACGGCGGTGGCCACCAGCCCGTCCTGCTTGCCCAGGGCTCTGTCCCGGGAGTGGCCACGGCCAGGACTGGCCGATGGAGGGGCGGAAACGGTGGCCATGACGGCTTCCAGGCTCTTGTCCAGCACAGCCGGCCCATCCTGCTGGGCCATGCGCTGCAGCAGAGAGTCCATCGAGTCCTCGGCGGCCGGAGCCAGGCGGGAGCTGCGGGCGGGACCGGACACCCCTGAAATACAGAGAGAGAGGGGATTAAAAAATTAATAAATAGAATAAAATGTAACTGCAGCATCACTGACACCCCTGAAATAGAGAAAGAGAGGGGATAAAAATGAATAAATGGAATAAAAGATAGCTGTGGTATCACTGATACCCCTGAAATAGAGAGAGGGATGGGGTAAAAATGAATAAATGGAATAAAGATAACTGAAAACACAGGGTCACCCTGAAATAGAGAGAGATGGGGTAAAAATTAATAAATGGAATAAAAGATAACTGAACACACAGGGACACCCCTCAAACAGAGAGAGGGATGGGATAAAAATGAATAAATGGAATAAAATATAACTGAACACACAGGGACACCCCTGAAATAGAGAGAGATGGGGTAAAAATTAATAAATGGAATAAAAATACAACAGTAGCATCACTGAACACAGAGAGAGAGGGATGGGATAAAAAATTTAATAAAACACACAAAATGCAAGGATTCTGTAAAGTGGAGAGTGACCGTGTCGTACCAGTCAGTCCCATTTAATATCATTGATGTTGGATGACTTTTTAACATATAAATATATATATTTTTAAATACATATTTTATTTTATAAAGTATTTATTAATATATGTTTACATCTATTTTCTACTCTCTCTATATATTTTTTTCCTATTTTCCAGCTGAGGACTGACCTGCAGGAGCGGCGCTCTCGGACGTGGATCGTTTCCTGGAGGGGCTGCAGCTCGAGGTCTCCGCCGGGCGCTGCGAGGGTTTGTCCTGGCTGGGCAGAGCACCTGGAAAAAGACAAGAAATTGCTGAAAATTGAAATGAAAATCTGAATATTGAAACTGAAATCTGAAAATTGAAACGGAAATCTGAAAATTGAAATCTGAAAATGAAATGAAAATCTGAATATTGAAACTGAAATCTGAATATTGAAACGAAAATCTGAACATTGAAATTGAAACGAAAATCTGAAAATAGAAATGGAAATCTGGAAATTGAAATGGAAATCTGCAAATTGAAATGAAAATCTGAATATTGAAACTGAAATCTGAAAATTGAAATGGAAATCTGCAAATTGAAATGAAAATCTGAATATTGAAACTGAAATCTGAAAATTGAAATGGAAACCTGCAAATGGAAATGAAAATCTGAAAATGGAAATTGAAATTTGAAAATTGAAATTAAAATCTGAACATTGAAACGGAAAATCTGAAAATGGAAACGAAAATCTGAGAATGGAAATGAAAATCAGAGATTTCAAATGAAAATCTGAAAATGGAAACGAAAATCTGAGAATGGAAATGAAAATCTGGAAATGGAAACGAAAATCTGAGAATGGAAATGAAAATCTGGAAATGGAAACGAAAATCTGAGAATGGAAATGAAAATTTGAGAATGGAAATGAAAACCTGGAAATGGAAATGAAAACCTGGAAATGGAAATGAAAATCTGAAAATGGGAATGAAAATCTGAAGGTGGAAATTAAAATCTGAAAATGGAAACGAAAATCTGAAAATTGAAATGAAAATCTGAAAATTGCCTGGACCACCTCGGTGACACCAAAAACACGGGGTGAGGATGGAAACAGAACAGAAAATGGGAATTTTAAAATAAAATTTACAGATATTGGAACACCAGAATAGTCACCACCAGAATCAGAGTGCTTTTTCCTGAGATTTTTCTGGGAATTAAAGTGCTTTTTCTGGAGATTTTATTGGGAATTAAAAGTTATTTTTCTGGAATTTCCCTCTGGGAATTAAAGTTTTTTTTTATTTTTTTTTTTTCCTGAGCTTCTGGCATTAAAGGATTTTTTTCTTAAGAGCTTTCCTTTAATTAAAGTGATTTCCTGGGGTTTTTGGGTTAAAGTGAATTTTCTGTCCCTGGCGGCGCTGGGACCGTTTTGTGGCCGCCAGGGGGCGCTGCTGCCCTCGGGTACCGCCGGAAGGATTGGAACGGGAATGGAATGGAAATGGGAACGGAATGGGAATGGGAACAGGAATATAGATGGAATGGGGACGGGATGGGGACGGGATGGGGACGGATTGGGACGGGAACGGGAATGGGAAGGGAGTGGGAATGGGGAGTGGGAGAGAGTGGGAATGGGAATGAGGATGGGGATGGGACGGAGGCAGGAATGGAGTGGGAATGGAAACGCGGAATGGGAAACAGGAAACCATGGGACGGAATGGGACGGGATGGAAGGGCAGGAATGGACGGGCATGGACGGGAAGGAGATGGGCGGGACGGGATGGGACGGAATGGGAACGGGGGCAGGAATGGGAGGGAATGGAATGAAGGGGAATGGGAAAGGGAACGGGAACAGGGGCGGGAATGGGAATGGGAATGGTGCCCGCTGATGCTGTTACCCCACGGGAACGGACATACTCCTCTGCCCCACACCAGATCTCTATCCGCCCCACACCGGGAGTGCTGATGGGCACAGCCTCGCCGCTGGCCTGGTGTTGGCAGAGGGCACCAACGAGAGCCTGGTGTTGGCAGAGGAGCACTGACATTTCCAATCCCCATTTCCATCCCGCTCTCCTCCCGTCCTGCCCGGATCACCGAGCACACGGAGCAATGGAAGCAGCACCGACATTTCCATCCCCATTTCCATCCCACTCTCCATCCTTCCCATCCTGCCTGGACCACCAGATCACACGGAGCAATGGAAGCGGCACCGACATTTCCAATCCCATTCCTCCATCTTTCTCCTCCCGCCCGGTCACCGGAACACACGAGAGCAATGGAAGTGGTACCAATTTCCCATCCCGTTTCCATCCCACTCTCCACCCTTCCCACCTCCCATCACCAGACACACGAGCAATGGAACGCCAACTGCTTCCATCCTGTTCTCCTCCTGTCCTGCCGGATCACCGGAGCACACGGAGCAATGGAAGCGGCACCAACATTTCCAATCCCCATTTCCATCCCGCTCTCCATCCTTCCCATCCTGCCCGGGATCCACGGAGCACACCGAGCAATGGCAACGCACGACTTTCCAATCCTCTTTCATCCTGTTCTTCCTAACACTTGGTTCGCTTGTCCGTTCCAAACCATCTTATTATCGACAAACGCCTCCCATTCTTTTGTATCAAGCTCAGCTCCTCATAACTCTCTCCAACACGCTCCTGCAGTTCTGACACATTTATTTCGTCTAAACACCAAACTTGTTCTCATAACCAACTCTCTTTCTGAATATTTGACCAAACAACACTACTATTTCCAACACAAACTGTTCAACAAATTCTCCATAACAACCAACCTTCTGAAAAAACTATCTGTATGTTGGCCAGACTCATATAAAGCTTAATATATTTGCATCCATTTTAGGGCATGGTTGTTCCAAAATCTCGTGGACTTTTGTATATGTGGGATCTCCTCTCGAAATTAAGTAACCAAAAATCCCCCACGGACCCAAGATCCAATCTGACTGGGTTCCTGATTGCTCTGACCCAACATCTCTCCAATTTATAATTATCCATTTTTGATGCACCAGAGGGTTTTCTCCTCTGTGCCTTTCCTTTTGGGATACCTTCTGATTAGATGTCGTCGTGTGATTTAGAGCCAAAGAGTCTCTCTCAATATCGTGGGCACCAGGACTCAATATACACTCATACCGCCTAACAGCGAAGCATAGAGCTCCGTCACACCCTCCACATCGCTACCTTTCCTGGGTCCTTGCTTCCACAGCGTCTTGGTTTTAAGTATTTCACACTGAAAGCGTTGTAGGAAAGCTGGGACTCCTTGCCACCAAGAAATAGGCTAACACTTGTCAAGCTCGCAGCTGCCTTTCCAGCTCAAACCTGTAAAATAAAAGTATATAACACGTAAAAAAACAAGTAACTCCTAAACGAGAAAAATCCCTTGATTTAGAACCACCACAACAGGTGCTGCAGTGAGCAGTGAGACTGGATTCACGAATTTGCGGAAGGTACGCATAGTCATTGCGTCTCGTTCGCCTGGCAGGTTCGTGCCAGCGCAGGGAGTGTGTATTCGAGGTACACTGGCAGACGTGGCAATACGCTTCTCTTCAAGAACTACCGGTGAAATATTTAGCCACAATAGTGGGCTCTGCGACATCGGGTTTGAATTTCAAGTATCTGCGGCTGCCGCACCAACGCTATGATAACCTGCGCAAAGCAGCCGCACCTTTGCATGTACACGAGATTTTGTTGCAAACATCTAATATTGCATAATCTCGCTGCCTCCAACCACGCGTGGGGCATAGACGGCCTCTTTCAATAGTAGGGGTGTCCCTGTGTGTTCAGTTATCTTTTATTCCATTTATTAATTTTTACCCCATCTCTCTCTATTTCAGGGGTGTCCCTGTGTGTTCAGTTATCTTTTATTCCATTTATTCATTTTTACCCCATCCCTCTCTCTATTTCAGGGGTATCAGTGATACCACAGCTATCTTTTATTCCATTTATTCATTTTTATCCCCTCTCTTTCTCTATTTCAGGGGTGTCAGTGATGCTGCAGTTACATTTTATTCCATTTATTAATTTTTATCCCCTCTCTCTCTGTATTTCAGGGGTGTCTGGTCCAGCCCGCAGCTCCCGCCTGGCTCCATCCGCCGAGGACTCGATGGACTCTCTGCTGCAGCGCATGGCCCAGCAGGATGGGCCGGCTGTGCTGGACAAGAGCCTGGAAGCTGTCATGGCCACCGTTTCCGCCCCTCCATCGGCCAGTCCTGGCCGTGGCCACTCCCGGGACAGAGCCCTGGGCAAGCAGGACGGGCTGGTGGCCACCGCCGTGGCCGCGGACGGCGGCTCCGTGCTGCAGGAGCGCCTGCCCGGGTCCTACTCGCCGCGGCACCTCAAGAGGAGCGTGGTGGAGGCCATGCAACGGCAAGCCAGGAAAATGTGCAATTACAACAAAATCCTGGCCACCAAAAAAAATCTGGACCACGTCAACAAAATCCTGAAAGCCAAAAAGCTGCAGAGGCAGTCGCGGACGGGGAACAATTTCGTCAAGAGGCGGCCGGGGAGGCCGCGGAAGTACCCGCTGCAGGCTGTGGTGTCCATGCAGGCATTGCAGGCTGCCAGGGAGCAGAACCGTGAGCTCCACGGCCGCGAGCTCCACAACCGCGATCTCCACGGCCACCAGCAGAACCGCGAGCTCCACGGCCGCGAGCAGAGCCACCAGCAGAGCCACCAGCAGAGCCGCAGCCCCCTGCACCTCGGTCCCGACACCATCACCGACGTCATCGAGGCCGTGGTGCAGAGCGTCAGCCTCGACGCTGAGCACCGCAAGGGTTGGAAGAGGAAGAGATGGCTGCCGGACGAGCAGGCCAGGAAGAGGCACAAAGCTCTGCCAGACGACGAGCAGGACAGCAATAAGAGGTGATTCCTTCGCGGTCTCGTGCCTTGGTTTTAGAACGGTGTTAAAATCCCCGTTGGTAGAATTTTTAGGAGGTGAATAACTCAGCTGTGGGTTTGTTTATTGAGTTTTTGCTCCTTTTAGGCAGTTACGAGATAAAAACTGAATTTGAGTGAGTGAATTAACCATCATTTTTAGAAGTGGCAAACTGGCTCTCCTTCTGGAATGAGTGCTTACTTAACTATTGGACTGGCTGCACAGTTTTAGAACAGTTTTTTCCACAGTTTTTCCACAGTTTTATCACAGTTTTGCCACAGTTTTATCACAGTTTTGCCACAGTTTTGCCACAGTTTTGCCACAGTTTTGCCACAGTTTTAGAGCAAGAAACTGTGGGAAAAACCGTGGGAAAACCGTGGGGAAACCGTGGGGAAACTTTAGTAAAACTGTGATAAAACTGTGGAGAAAAAACTGGAAAAAAACGTTTTATATAATTTGTCTCGTGTGGTAAATTAAATACACGACATGTTGGTGTTGCAGAAACAAAATTGTTGCGCGCCGAAAAAACTTGTGCGCGATGTTGGAACACTTGTGGGGATCAAACCTAGTGTGGTATAACCGACTGTGAGGGAAAACTGTAGGGGCAAAACATGTTTGGATTCTGGCTCCAACTGTGTCATGCGAGTAATATAACAGGTCTGTAGGAAAACTGTAGATTGCCAAAGTAATCTGTTTTAAGTGCTGATAGACCACCTTCAGCTCGGTGGGCAAATCAATGTGGCGCGCACAATAGTGAAATGATAGGCAGGAAACTGTGGGAAGAAAACTTACGTCGCGAGAGAGAAAACATGAGCTAGGGGAAACTGTGTTGATACAATTATTGGGAAGGTATTAAGCCAGGACTGTTACAGAGGCGTGACAGAGAACAAAGAGAGGGAGATAGCATGTTTGCGTTTCCCACAGAGAGCTGTGGCAGGACACCCAAACGAAAAAGCGTGTTCTCAAGAGAGAAGAGCCACCTGCTCGGTGTGGGTGATTCAAAAACTGTGGTAGGAGAAATCGTGCTAGGGGAAAACTTGCTGTGTGTGTGAAAAACTGTCGTCGGGAATACTGGTGGTGGAAAATTGCGGAGACCTGACCATGATTACTCGTCGTCGGTGTGGAAATAGTCTGGTGCGGGAAATGATTAAGCCTAGGTGCACAGTGATTTGTGGTGAAAATGCTGGTGGAGGCCCCAAGACTCCTCGGGAAAACTTGTTGAGAGTGAAACCATGTGGCACTGGTATGATTACGGTGGGTTCGAATAGAGCTTTCTGGCGAGGAGAAACATTATGGTGGTCTAAAGGAACATGCTGAGCTTATCTTATCAAATATAGTAGCCAGGGAAAAATCGATTAAACTGTTTTCATTCTGCGTCGAGACCCAAAAACGATTGTTGAGGCACAAGAACGGAAACTGTCTTCTGTCACTAACAGCAACCTAGTGCAGACTCAAACATACAAGACACAGTGTGGCTAAAAACTGACGTAGAGCATCAATTGCAAAGTTGATCTACTCAGATAGAGAGCAAAAAACTGTGGATGTCTAGTAGACATAACAAGACCTGTTAGGTGGTCACAAACATCTGTCTGACTATTGACTTCACGCACCACTTGTAAACCAAAAAAACTGTCAGGTTATTAAAATTCTGTTCTAAGAATTTAGTGGAATTAACCCTCACTGTGCAGCCAGTCCAATAGTTAAGTAAGCACTCATTCCAGAAGGAGAGCCAGTTTGCCACTTCTAAAAATGATGACTTGACAGCTCTTTGGGGAGAAAGGGGTTTATACACATCTGTAACCTGGGCTCCTAAAGATTTAATATACACAGCTCACCTTCCAGCATGAATTCAGTTCTGCTTTGCTGCTTTATACTCTGTAATAACATTACCTCTGCACTCTAATACACGGTGAGACACAAACCATGCATCAAATTAAAGACATTTTCAGCAAAAACGCCAACGAGGATCAAAATCCTACGTTGTTTACATTACATCCTCCTCCTATAGCAAATTTCCACCTACGTGACCAACGAACAGAATCGGCAGATTTTAAGACGAGCACGTTGCTACAAAGCCCAAGGCACAATTTTGAGAGGAGTCCTTGCGAAGGATAAGGATCAACCTCTATCTATTTTCGCAGTGCGTCACTGGTCTGTACAAACTCAGCCTCGTCTTGCGGGCAGGAGGGCCACTCAGAAACTTCGGCAACTCATGTTGGCGGCTGGCGAGAGATTGGCACTGTTAAGCCGCCCCTCGTCCCTAGGCACAGCATCACTCTCTTGGTCTCCTCTCGCAGCGAGCACGACGTTGAGCAGGTGCGACCCTTCAGACTCTGAAACGATCGGCACCCCAGCACATATAGCCAGCCAGGACTAAACTGGCACCCACTTCGCTTCTGGCCTTTGCGTGGTCCCCTCCGGATGACTCGGTCGGGTTTCAATCCAATTTACAGGCTTGCTCCCGTGCACTGATATCCTGTTGGTGCTAGTAGCACGGTTGGTACATAGCGGCTCTGTGCTGGGTTCTCTTAAAGCTCGGAGTGTGGGCGATGCGTTAAGCATCAGCTCTTGGACACAGATGGAAGTCTTTTGCTCAGCATCTGGGTATCCGTGTGCTGCCCTGTGGCCGTGTCCCATTACCGTATTGGCTCACTCAGATCCATCCAGCTCCATCTGTGATGTGCTCGAAAGCCCTCATGGCCGCCTTCATGCCCACCATGCCTTATGCCCACCTTGCCACTCACTCACATGCTCTGATGGCGAATTCCCTCTGGGGAGGTTAGTGCAGTTCAGCTCTTTGCTGCATCAGCCAAAGGCTCATCAGCAAAAAGCTAGAAGGTGGATTCCCGATGCTCAGTGGATTGTTAGAGAGCATCAGAGCTTTTGCAAGATGTGGGTGAGAAAAAGACATACAGAACAAAAAAGAAGGTATACTGAACTACAATAAAAAACAGGTCTGCGCCGTCGGAAACTGCTCCAGCTGGTATTGTTAGCGCGAACTTGGACGAGTGCTGTTCTCGGTAGGAGTACAAGCGCTTGTTTCTGTGTCACTTGCCATGGTGAGCACGAGGCTCGCGGTTAGCATGGGGCAATGCGAATCAGCGGATCGACGTGTGCTGCTCACGGCTGTGGAGCTCACGGTTCTGCAGCTCACGGCTCTGCTTCAGCTAGGCGCAGAGGAGCCTTTCCTCGTCCCCTGAAACTGGATGTATCACTCTCACCACTGTCGCTCTTGGCATTGACCTCATTGGACCGTGCCCGTGGAGCACCTTAGCTGTTCGCTTTCTGTACCCCTACGTCCAACAGCAGAGCATAGGCCCATGCTGCAGGCTCCCTTATTTTGTTGCAGCAAAACCCAGGGCCAGCCGTGTGGAGACGTCTGCGCGGGCTGCTTGCGCATCACACGTCTGTACGCAACTGGAGAACCTCACTCGCTGACACGTGGGAAAGCTAACTCAGGCCGTGTGCGAATGTCATGCTGAATTGCGTGGTGCTCATCCTCGCTCCCCGACCACCATGCCCCGCTGGGGGCGACACGCGATGGCTTTGCTCACTCCTAGCCCACGGTGCATGGACACCACACCTGCAGGAGCGGCGGTAGGAACGTGATGCCAGTGGCAGGCACTCGAGCTAGAAACGGCTCCAGATCCATTTGGTTTTACAGATCCACATAAGTATCAGCCAGAGACCCACCCTGAAACACTCAGCCCAAATTATCCTTCCCCAAAACCTGTGGTACTCCACTGGGGACCGAACAGAATAATTCAGACCTGACTCCGTGCTACAAACATTCCCAGCACAATTTGCCTGGTTTCACTTTGGGAATTCAACATAAATCTCAACAACTAATTCCCAAACAGAATGTTTTTAGCACGTGGGTGATCTCAAGCATGTGGAATCTTCTGAGAACTTCACAACATCCATATGTCAGATTTTTATATATAGGTGCTCCATACGGCATATGGATTGCATCACTTCACAGCTGCTGATAATAGTATAAGAAAAAGGTACAAAAAGCCTGCCTTTCCTATGGCTGATGCACCAGGGCCACATTTAAATTGCTCATCAAGAGCCCACAGACCAGTGTCACAATGAAATTACCCTCTAAGGAGTCCAGCTCACACCACAGCTGAAGCACTTCAGCCACTTGGGAGAGTTTCTAACTTTTCTCCCAAGTCCCTGAGACAAAACCCTGGACTACAGCATGAGTGACTCCCACTGCCCCAGTGAGCAGGGAGGGGAAGCAATCCAGAATTATCACCAGTCACAGCCTCTCATCTTCATCCTCTTCCACTCCAGGCGCATTTCAGCAAGCCAAGCTCAGGCACACCCTGCCCTCAACCCTTCCTGAGCAGCCTCAAGGACAGAGCAAGCCTTTACTCATTCTTGTACTTTCTCATGACATGCAGAGGGTGTTCTCTCTGAGCCCTTACAACGAAGGAACCATGGGCCTTGCCCACCATGGGCTGGGCCACATTTTTCTAGCCACTGTCCCCTTCCACACATCTTCCTGACAGACACTGCCCTGGTACCAGCATCCCCAGATCACTCCTTTGCTGTTTTGAGCTCAGAACTATTTAATCAACAGGAATTGAACATACGTAAAGATCTATGCCTTGAGAGGGTTTTATTTTTATTATACATCAAAAAGGCATGTTTCTGGTTTGTCAGGCAGGTTTCATTTACACAGGCTTGCAGCATTTGCACACAGCTCATTTTATTCTCAGCTTGCCTCCAGAGTGGCTGTAGGAGTGCATCCATATGGCCAGGGCTTTACAGTGAAAGTGGAAGCACCAAAACAGAGATGTAGCTCCCATGCAATTCTGCTCTGCACGCTGCTGCGCCTTCCACATTGGGAAGCTCACACCAGCTCACTCCCACCACATCCGCAGGGAACACGTGGAACAGAGGGGTCCATGGCAAACCAGGGACAGCCAGGATCTGCTGCTGCTCTGCCTCGAGGAGCTTCTTGGGTGACAACAGCATCACAGGGCTCCAGCAGCCATCACACCTACGGCTGCCACAGAAACACTGTCACCACACTGTCACCACCTTCCTGCAACCTTAGGGGTACAGTGAAAAAACAAAGATGTGCAGCACCCAGGGCTTTCTGTGTCTTGGTCCTGAGCGAGTGGGGACCAAATCTCTGCTGATTGTTGCTCTTCAGTGCTGTCCAAAGACAGCCCGGGTCACTCATCAGGGTGATGAGTGATGCCCACAGCACCCAGCTGTGAGACCCTCACAGGCCAGCACCAACAGGACTCTGCTCTAGGCAGCAAAGAGAACCAACCACAAATTACACTGGAAATTTCCTGAACTGAAATAACAGAAATTGGTCTGGCTCCAATATCTGCACTGAATTCTACCTACAGAGCATATTTCCTCCAAATGCTCTGAAAGCAATAAAATCTTTCCCATTTTTAATAAGCTTGCATTTTAAATCACTTCATACACGTATAGGTATATGTTTGTGTGTGTGTATATTTCTATCTCAAAACATAAAAACCAATTTTTTTTTCTCAGTTTAAGAGTGAAAAATGGACAATACCTAAGACTATTACTACATTACAGCCAGTTCATCTCCTTTCAGGGAACTTGAAGTTCAAAAAAATTTCCCCCCCCCCCAAAAAAAAAAAACAACCACCTACATAAAAACAAAGGGGGAACAAAGGTTTTTTTGGGGATAAGCAAATTTAATGACTTTGCAGAGACGTATCCACCTCCTTTTATATTGCCTGTGATCAGATGACAGACACTCCTTGCTAGACTTTTTATGTACTTGCTCATTTGCATGCACTCCAGAATTACCCATTAAAGGCTGCCTTTTTCCAACAAACGTTTGCCTCTGATAAATGGCCAACTCTGCTGGCCAGACTTCATGACAGTCCTTGGTCCTGACAGCTCAACTTAATTAATCTATTTAATTTATTGATCAAGCCCATGGCCCATGGCAAAGGAGTATTCCCCATTAAATAGGATTTTTATCACCCATAGTTATATGACTAAAGGCCTTCCTAAAACCTGAAATTTAGTTAGCAGCTTACATGTCGTCCATCGAAAGAGCCACTTATCAGGAAGAGAAGTTGAAAACTAAAAATGACTCAGTGATTTTAAATAATGACCAGGTTAGGCTGTAAGTTGAAGTCATTTGCCTATTTCACAAAAAAAAAAAAAAAACTTAATTGCAAATAGTCACTCCAGGAATCCTTGAAAAACTATTCTGCCTCTTCCATTGGACTATGTTCCATTATATTTGTATCACTTGCAGCAAACCAGACAGTTCTATTTGTGCAAACTGTGACAATTATTTCACTTGGAAAGTGCAGCTTATTTAGTGCTACAATACTTCTTGGATGGCATATTAATATGGATGTAAAACTTTGCAGTTAAAAATAAAACATATGAGGAAGCAAACCATAAGCTGAAGCAGATAAATGAAAGACCACCATAGTCTTTAAATCTAAAATTAACGAATCAAGTTCAGATGAAGGACATTCGGGTAAGTCAATTCCCCTGCTGCCTAAGCCCCAAAGTGCCTTCCTTTCCCTTTACAATCAAACAACCAGAAGCTGTTATAAACTGGCAGGAAATTATAAGCCTAACCAGACAGATCAGAAAGCTGACATACCACACACCCTACACATTAGCCTTGCTGTCTGAGATACCACAGCTCTCTACAGCCACATCTGTTTGCAGAAAGATGCAAATGAGGTTTAACTCTTGCAGTAGTCTAGCCACCAAAGCATAATCAGAATAAATACTGTTTCTGTGCTAATCACTTTTTGTGTTTTTGCTACAAACCCAATTTGTTGAGGGAAGCTCAACTGAACTGGTAAGGACAGGTAGGACAAAGGTTAAATGGTCTCATTATAATTGCATACAGTTTAATTTCTAGATATGAAACAGAAATCTTCTGTTTATAGTACTCTGGTCATATCATTTTAGCATTAATATGTTAGATACTTTACAATTGTCACTTCATTTCCTTTCTATTATATTTCTAAACTGATGACAAGCAAGATGAAAACACTTTCTATAAATCTATCCAGAATCTAAAATCACTTGAGTTTTGTGAGCAGCAAGTTGGGGGAGAGACACCAATTGGTCAATGTGTGTATTTTCAGGTTGTTTTCCATCAGCATGCTTGGATCTACATCTCGGTTTGCTCCAGAAAGGCATCTGCATTCCTGCAGGACTCCTCACCCCTGGCCATGCCTCCCCCTGCGAGGCAGGAGTGCACAGCATCGCTCCTCCTCGGCCCCCAGAGACACAGTCTGCAGGCAAACTGAGCAGTCTCATCCAGATGGAAAAATCAGATGACAATCTTTTTTTATCGCAATCTTGAGTCTGTCTAACTCTGGCAGGTAGCAGTCTAGGCTAACACGTTATTATGCTTAATTCCTCTCGCTGAGCACAAACCAACTGTTCCCATTTCCCCTTCCTGTGCAGGTCTGACGAGCACAGGTCCAGAGTCGTGTGGCACTGGCTCTCACCTCACAGGCTTGCACACCCTGCAGCCCTCTGCTGCTGCACACACCTGCCCTGCACGGGCACAGCTCTGCAAGGCTCTTCCCACCAGAGATCCACGGCCCTCAGCTCCCCAATTTCCATTACAGACCCCAGTGGTGGAGCTCCCTTCATCTCTGCCAACAAAGCACAGCCTTGTCCTGGTCCCCAGCAGCAGCAGAGGTGCAGGGGGACCTTCAGTGGAAGGATCCTGCACTTTTGGCCACCCCTAAACTCAGAGCTGGCTCCACCAAGCCCCAGTCCCATGGTCAGAGCCAGAGCTGGAGCTGCTGCTCACCAAGAGCGGGTGTGCTTATGAGCACGTGTGAGAAAAAGGAAGCACATGCATATTGCAAGCAGGTCTCTTTTCATTTTTTCATCTCTGAACAGCTTTAGCTTTATCTCCTAATTAAAACCCACAGTTCTTAGTCTACAGATCCAGATAAAGAGAGTGTGGAGTCTGGAAGCTGTTTGTTTACCCTCCACAAATCACACCACAAATACCATTTGACTGTTCAGGGGATGGGGTTTTCATCCCTTCGAGGCCATCAAATTACTTCTGACAACAAAGAACATTTTGAAATTAACTTTGAAAGGTGTCTCTCTTTTATTAAGATGGAGGAAGCAAAAGGGGCAGTTCCTACTTCTCGGCAGCATTTCTGTCCCTGAGCCATGGAGGATGGATTCCTGCAGGACCCTTGCACAGCTCTGGCACCGTGCAAGAGCCTGGAATTGGAGTGCCTCTTTAACAGTAATTACATTTAAAAGTGGGTCGCAGGGCTTGATCTGTGACAAATGCACAAGGAGAAAAACTGGATGTGATGACAGCAGAATCTACAGGATGCTGCTTCCCTGAAGGGCCAAAATTAATTGCTCCTTCCCACCCCTTCCAATTCCCCCAGCCTGTGCTGAAGCAGCTCTGCATGGGCACAAATTACAGGACAGAAAATGCCCCTCTATCACACACAATTAATCAAATCAGCCATCAAAACTGCCTGCACTGTTATTCCAGAGGAGCCACAACACACACAGTGATAGACCCTGGCCCACATGCACTGAAAAGAGCTGCCCTGCTCCTCCTCTCAGCACACACTTGGATGTTCCCAGGTCTGCTTTCCTTAGATATTCCTGCTCAGCAGGCTGGCAATGGTATTTGGTGCAGGGAACTCTCTCTACAGGCTCCCTCCTCAGGGTCAGGAGAAAGTTTGTTTGCCTTGTGGCCGTTCAGCAAAGTGGGAAAACAGCATCTCTGTTATTACAGCACACACAAAGCACGAGTCACTAATTGGCTCTAATCACACTGCTGTAAACATTGACAATAACACAGAATTCAAAGGCCTCCCTGTTAGATGGAGCTCAAAGGCATTCGCAAGACCTAAAGCTGTGCCACAGCCAAAGCTCAGCTCTGACCACAGCCTGCTGAGCACAACCAGAACCAGTTTCTGGTAACCTGCTGAAACACAGACACAGGTTCATGTCTGTGAGGAGGGGGTAGGATGAATTTTCTATTGCAATATAAAGGTCACTTGTGCACAAGGGTACATAAAATAATCCAAACCTAGGAACCAGGGAGACATGCCATTTCTTTAATGCTAATAAATGATTCAAAATAATAAGCAATAAACAGCTGAAGTGCTGATTCCACCTCACTGCATTAAGGTCAAACCTGGGGCAAAGACTACAACCATCACCACCTGTATCATATACAAACACAGGGAATTTTTCTTGTATGAAAACTTCTAACCCAAGGAAAAGGATCATCGTGACTTCAAAATCTTCTCAAAGTCCAAGGTGCCCAAAAGGTGTTTTTGTTAAGCAGCTCAAAGTTTGATCCAGCCTCAGCTCTAACAGGGGAGTCTGCTTTCTACTCACAGCAATATAAACAATACCTTTGCACACCAGTGGTATTTAACAGCTGCCGAGACCCCTCTATGACTTAAGCATGTAAGTAACTCAGGTGCTGGTCAGCTATCAGAAACTCCCCCAGTATTTCAGCTACTCAGGATACTTTTGCAAGAGTATCAGGAGTTGTTAAAACTTTTGGTATCCTGAATCCACAGCTCTGCAATGTACATATTTAATTAAAATGATTAAACATTCCAAAGCAATAGAAACATCCAATTTTTGTAATTAAAGTAATGCAGAAAAAAATTGCTTAAATGATTCCAGAACTAAATTTCACAATGGTTATGCCATTTTTAAGTTACAGAGCTTGGAAACTAGGTTGCACTTTTAAGAGACTCTTTAATAATTCAAGACCTTTCAAGGTCAGAGAGAAAGCAGTAATACAGTGATTTCTCTTCTTGAAGTTTAGGAGCTCTGTTTATTCCTCTCATATACATGCAGACATATTTCAAGAGTTGCCACGGGATCTCAACAGTCAGGGGCAGTGTGTCAAGCCAGTGGACACAGCCCACTGCTGTGTACCTGCAGCTTGGCTCCAAAACATCCCCTTTTTTAATATTCAGTTTGGTGCCCCCTTGATAACGGGGCTTTCCCCTTCAAATTCAAGGCAATGCATTATCCAGAAATAGCTGGAGTGACCAGTCATTTTCTCCCTGAATCCTCTGAAATAGTTATGCAATATTCATTTTCAGGATTTCTTTTTCACTGTAAAAACATAACTTACCTCTAAAGTTTCCAGAGCAGGAACCCCTTTTTCAATAAGTATAATTGTTTAGTGTAGAAGGGACCCAATCTCTAATTGAAGCTTTTAAATGCTACTCCAAGAAAAACAGTGATAGTACTTATTGCCTGCAGAAAAAATATAAATAACTCCCAATTAACTGTCAGTGAAGCACAGCTTCAGTTTGAGATTTGGTGGATTGAGCACTCGCATAGGAAAATTCAACCCCAAAGCAATTCATCAGTCCATTGCAAAAGCCATCCAGAGCAGGTAAGAAAATTTTGGAAAATCACAGAGCCAAAAACAAAACTGTACTAGTGGTAAAGTATGAAAAAGCATTCCTAAATTCTACTTCATGGAGATCTACAGAACAAAGTAAAGTTCCTTATGACAGTGGTCAAAAATAAAATGCACAGGTGGGCTACCCAAATTGACATTTTTACGCTTCCATAGAAGCATGGAGCAAAAAAAGGGGTGAGACCTTTCCTTATCGTGCCTCACATTGCAACATCTGCTCTGACAAAGGGGTGTTGAGGAAACCTCTCTCCTTCTCTGCTAAAATACCTTGGCTGGCTTTTGTTAGAAAAATGTAATTTTGAAAGCAGCTTCTTAGAGTCCAAACATCCAAGCTGACATTTATGCAATCAAAAGCCAATCCTCCAACTGTGTGTGGACACAGATTAGAAAAAGTGCTTGCATGACTAAAAGCAAATTCATATTTAAATTCAGACACATATAGATGGCAAATTATTGACACAACACCTTGCTCAGTGAGGGAGATCACTCTCTCCTTTCAAGCAGTTCTCTGCTAGCTGGATTCTCTGTTCTGCCTGCAAAGAGCTAAAGCACAAGTTCCCTCCCTCTACCTGATGTTAGGAAAAGCCCATTCATTCCCTTTAAGGAGACAACAACTAGAAAGCAATAGGATCAGGCACATGAAATCAGTGCAAATATTAGAAGAACAACTCCAGCAGCTCCTTCTTTCCTTTTTTTTTTTTGCAGAATTAAGAACAGTTCAGCAGGCTCTCTGTTAATTTGGTGTCTTGTCTTTAGTTCATTTTTTTAATGTAATTTTGGCAGATTTTTTTGCATGGGATCTGTGCGCCTCGTGTGTACAAAATGACAATTCAAGTCTCAAGCTATCAGCCTCTTTCTGCCAAGTGACAAACAGCGGATGCTTAAAAAAGTCTCGTGGCATTCCAGAGAGCTAAAGAATAATGAGTCACAATCTCAAAAAAACTTTCTTAAAAATTCGTTTTCCTTTTCCCCCCCCCTTCCCTCTTTTCCTCTTTTCCCCACCTTCCCCCAGTTGCTCACAGGAGGGGGTTAGGTCATGGGGCTCAAGAAAAGAGAATTTTCATTTTTGAGTTTTAGCATAGGGCTGTCAAGTACCAGCAAAACCTCATTTTCACTTGCACATTACATGGAGCTTTGTCATTAATTTGCACAAGGTGTCAAAAGAGTAGAAAATAAGATGTAACACCCTCCCCCAAGCTACTCTCTGCTGTTAGATTGGAAAGGCCAAGGTAACAAAGGTGTTAATAAAATGTTAGCTGTGTTTCCCTTCTCTGGAAAAAACTTGTCAGTGCTTAAGGAAAAGAATTAAGTTTTTATGGAAATCATATGAAACGTGTGTGTTAGGCTTTATTCCTTATTTTTATTTACTTCTTTTGCCACGTTCATTTTTTAAATGTCTTTTCCAATTTAGGAATCCTGTCCAATTTTGAAGCAATATGCAGGAGGAAACTATAAGAAATCTTATTATAACCTCACCCTCAGAAAACAAGCATGATGCTGAACATTGTTGTAGTGTCTAGAAGAGCAGAAAGAGAATTAAACATCAAGCAGTTGTTGAGCATATCTCCAAGGCACTGATGTCTTGAGCACTGAGATGATGCAGATTCATACCGGAACCAGAACAAACCAGCACAAACCAGAACAAACCAGCACAGTAATCTCTCATATGTTAGTAAAAATAAATAAATTCCTCCTCATCATTCCTATCCTGGCTTCCCATTTTTGCTGTCTGCTTGTTCTGTCACCCCTGCACTCCAAATTAAACAGATAAGTAAAGCAGCGTCCTTCACAAAATTTCACCACAGAGCATTTTCAACCCACAGCCTTTCCCGTACCTCGCCAAACCTGCTGTGCTTCAGGACAGCAGCACCTTCAGCAGGGACAAACCCCGTGAGTGCTCCAGCTCCTCTCTTCTCTGGCTCCCACTGAGCCCAGCTCTGCTTCCCTGGCCAGCCTGCACAGGGACAGATTACTAGAAAACCCCAAATCTGGCACTCCCAATAGACTGAGTGCACTTAATTAATGAATGTCTTCCCATGTATAATACAAAGGTTTTAATCCAGCCCTGTGTTTTTGGCTTTTTGACCTTGCCGGAATAAAGAGGAAAATATCACTGTGCCTATCCTCGAGACGGAGAATATCTGTATTACCCGAGTTCTCCTTGTCGACTTGCCTTTTTGCGAGACGAGCCTCTTTATCTGCAGCATTTCTAGAATACCTGTTCCTGCTTTAGAGACCCGCTGCTCCACAGAGATATCATGTGGTGGTTTATAAAACGACAACCAGATAGCCAAGAGAATTTTAGTTTCTTACTTTTGGACTCATATGTTAAATATGCCACTCAAATCTTTTCTATACCTGTCTGCGAATACCTTGGCCTACGCGTGAAGGCATGGCCGTCCTACCCATCGGAACATTCCACTGCAATTGATTCTGATGGTTCCTTTTGGTCCCTGCGCTCGTCCGACGCGAAAGGCCCCTAAAGAACACCGAGAGACTCAGGGGCGCTCCTGCAGCACGGAGCCGCCGTCCGCGGCCACGGCGGTGGCCACCAGCCCGTCCTGCTTGCCCAGGGCTCTGTCCCGGGAGTGGCCACGGCCAGGACTGGCCGATGGAGGGGCGGAAACGGTGGCCATGACAGCTTCCAGGCTCTTGTCCAGCACAGCCGGCCCATCCTGCTGGGCCATGCGCTGCAGCAGAGAGTCCATCGAGTCCTCGGCGGATGGAGCCAGGCGGGAGCTGCGGGCTGGACCAGACACCCCTGAAATACAGAGAGAGAGGGGATAAAAATTAATAAATGGAATAAAATGTAACTGCAGCATCACTGACACCCCTGAAATAGAGAAAGAGAAAAAGAGATGAGTATGAAAAAGACTCGAATCACCCAAGATAAGAGAGTGGGGTCCCAAAACAAACAAAGATAAAGCACTGTGCTCTCTCATGCTACACACATAATGGAATATACCTTCCGTGAAATAGATAGGTTATTGAGTGCCAGAGGCGACATCGGCGAGATTGTTTCAATACACTCTGGATCATGAAGTGAGGAATGACATCTAGAGAAGAGATTTCACAAAGCTCATCTCAGCGTCGACACCGAGGGACCAACCTCCTTGACAGCTGAATATAGAGAAGAAAGATTGCGAGGTAAAAATTAAATAAACACTGGGATAAGGAAGATATAAATGTCGCCTGAACAAGACCAGCCCACAGAGAGCATGCCTTAAGAGAACCACAGAGATCACTGCGATATGGCTATATTAGAAATTAAATTAAATACAACATACCTGGACGCTTGACAAATATTTCTAGAGATATTATACCTGCATACACGAGCCAGGAGTAACCGACCCTGAATTTGACAACAGAAGAAGCAGAGGAGGAAAGCTGGCCTCCCGAACATTTAGGTAATGCAGACTATGTGGTGTAGACTAGGCAGAGTCAAAGCGAGGCTCGCTGCCGACAGCACCATCACTGACAGGGCGCTCGAGGATGCCGGCCGGACGTGCCAAAAATGCAATTTAATAACCACTACGAGATGAGGAATAGTCTGAGGATCATGTGAAGAAGCTAGTTTCAGGAGAGAACGTGTACAACACATAGTCTCTTGGCCATGTTGCTGTCACATTCGACTGCCCAGACTTTCCTACATTGCATTTCCAATGGCAGAGCATGCCTGTTGGCCAGCCCAGCCCACTCGGTTTCACAAATTTAGACGCCTTTCTGTATTAACTAGCTAAAGTGAAAATACAATGAGAATAAGGCTGAAATACTAAGATCCAACATATTGGGACAGGTATACATATTTTGTGAATACTTTATACTTAACAAGCTGCACACTTTATTTTAATATATATTCCTCTAAGCGATATTCGTTAATTAATATACTTACTCCTCTCTCGGGCTGGTGTATGCCTAAATATATATTTTTATTTTAGTTGCCCACCCCCCCCATAAGGCATTCTATTCACAAGCTGAGGTGGACTGACACGATGGACAGGAAGGACAGCAGCGCGAGAACGACTCAAATGCCAGGGCTGCGGACGTGGGTTATCGGGTTGCTCTCGAGGAGGAAGCCTCGCAGCGTCCTGAGGCTCCCTGCCGCCCGGGAGCCAATAGACCGTGAGGTTACATGGACCAATCGCTATCCCCATGTGGCTGGGGGCAATGCGTACTCGCGTGCCGGGAAAGCAACACATTGGAGCGCAAGCGCTAGAAATTGCTGTGATCCAAAAAATCCAGGAACAATCCTTGAATCACAATCCATGAAAATTAGACAGACTTGATATTAGCTACATCGAAAATCTATAAAAACTTGGGTATCATGCCTTTGAGGCATATTAGACAACATGTGTTAGAATGTAGATCACAACATATCGCAGCACCTGCAAGAAATATGGCTAGACCTGAGGTACTTGTGAATGAGGAGCGTAGAGAAAGACTCGTCGACTAATAATTCTGCGATTCAGCCAACTCGTGCAGAGAACTCTACCACAAATTGAATTGCAATTGAAATCCTAAATCTCTATTCAAATCCACACATCTGATACACCGATAGCTGCATAACATACTTGAAGACTTTACACATATATGTAGTATGATTGCTCACGTTTGCTAACATTGATGTTAATACCTATCTGAGAAAATCATATGTATTGAGATCATATAAAAAACAACTATAGATGACATATGACAACACGAAAGAGTCGGAAGCAGATAGTCACAATATCTTTGCAAATTGTCGACAATCTAAAAATTGTTTGAGAGAGTGTGGAGGATTACTATAGAAAGATCTGAGAGGAATATCAACTCCCCGGTGAGAGCATATATCTAGACAAGCTAAAATCTCCAGAAGAAATTGCTAAACGAAAATTTCTCTCTAGAATAGAGCCAAGATTGTGGACAAAAGTCTCGAAGTGCTGACACATTCTGGTACAACATCTGCCAGGCCAAAATTTGCGTGCTAGACCACATCTCTTCCTTTAAGTCACTTCACCACAAGGAGGTTTGGCAGCAGCAATGATGAACAGCGCAAAAAACGCGTGTGGGTGGCGAAGGTTTATGAGGAGCTACCCTCCAGCGCGAATTCTCAGAAGGATATGGGAATTAGTGTATTATAGACCGAATTATTACGACCTGGATGAGTTAGATCCGAAAAAAACAGAGACATGTCGCACAAGATAAACTTTATTCTGAACACCAGAAATCAGGGCGGCTCCATATATATTACTCTAGCATGATTTCTGGATACTGGTAGATATATAAGTTGTAATTTTCAAATGCTCAGTGTTTCCATGCCATGAGAATTATAGCGAAGAGTGCATATTTATTATCACTGAGGTTTTTTTTCCTATAGCAAGTGTAACAAGTGCATAATTTTGCAGTGCAACGAGGATTTGTGTCCTGGGACTTCTGGACTTCTACAAAAGTGCACTTATATTCTTCTGGAATCTTCCCACTGCTTGGGCCAGGGATTTTAGTAGTGAAGTGTGCTTTACAACTGACTGGGGTTTTCTCCCTAGTGGTCACTCATTGAGCTAGGAGGAACGCTTGGCCTTTCTATACGTGGAGTGCCCCTGGTGCACTCTTCCATCTTGAGAGAGTGTGAAGTTTTTCTGGAGTTAGCTTAACCCTCTGGGATGCCACTAGTGTCAAAGTATTGGTGCCATTTTTATTGCGCATTTTCTGTGAAATTCCTGGGGTGGTTGCGGCGATCAGGTGCAGAATCATGTCTCATGTTTTAAATGCACATTTGTCTTGTATAGTTGTCGTGGCAGTATTTTCCATGAGTTATTATAACAGTGAATAGTACTACTCTTTCCCTCTAAGGAATTAATTTCATGTTGGGAAAGAATATTATATCAGTTCCTGATATTCTTACTCCTTTTTTTAGTCTCTTTCACCTGATGGACATTACATGAAAAGTGTAATAACATTGAAACCCCTGAGGTATTTCTTTTCTCAATTTGGCGTACTCTCGCAGATAGATGTGCTTTTCTCCTGAGAGAGTTTTTCTTGGTGTGATACTTAAACGTGGATTTTCCTCCACTGTATCGGTTTATTTCTTGTAGGATAGTGTAAAGAGTGGAATTTTTACATATCCCCCGCCATGGTGCTAGTGGACCTAACGTCTGGATGCGTGCGGCCTGATGCGCGGTCGCAATGACTGCACCCGATCCTGTCTTCTTGTGAGACGACACGTTTTCCATAATGTACTCATTGACTAATCGAGGTGCACAATAGGCGAACTGTGGGCTCCAGAATACGGTGGACCATAAGCTGCAGGCCACCAAATCGAGAATTGATCAACCAGCTTGGCGGTGCAAGCAATGAGGGAAACGGCGAGACATGCAGGCCCTGTCTCCACAAATCACAGCTCACCAGGACAGTGTCCACGGTGACTATCACAGGTGGGGGCTGGAGGAAAATTGCGCTACTGGGAGACTTCTGGACGTGGAGGAATGTGGGGACTCCCAGGGGAGCCAGATGCACGAGGCAGGGTGGAACGTTCCTGACTGTTAATGGGCTCGCAGACTGGCGAAGTGAGACGTGTATAGTTGGTGACATGGACCTAGTATTGGGCAACACCTGCAAGAAATGGGGAGAGTACAAGAGGGGAGATGAGAGTGTAGCAACAGTGAGGAAGTGGGACAGAGTAAGCACTGGAGGAACGCAGGGAAGAATGGGAAACAGGAAGAGAGTGGGTGCGGAGATGGTGTCAAAAGTGGAGCAAACTAATTAGCATCAAGGTGAGGGAAATGGACGGGAGGCGGGAAAAAGAAGTAAGGAGAAAGAGTGGCAGATTGGCGATTGGGGAAGAAACTCTTCGGAACATTTGGAAAGCAGGTCCATAAAGGGAATCATGGATACGGGATATGGGTGTGCCTTGTGACCCATTTGTGCGACAAGGGAATAGGGAGCCATCGAGGAAATATGGGCTATGTGTACTTAGGGCACTTTTATGTAGAGGCCCGTAATATACACTTCGTGTGTGAATAACGGGATCGGGAAATGGAGTATAAGACACAGGGGTCAGGAAATGGGAATGGGAACGGGGAAGCAATTGAGGAGAAAATTCGTCTGGTTAGAGGGGGAACAGAGAAGCAACCAAGTGACATTGGGAGCAATGATTCTTGATCCCCAGTAAGAGTAACCGGAACAGGGTACTGCAATGGGATTCAATAATGGTGTCAAGGTGGGATTGAAGATTAGGGATACTCTGTTAACGGGTATACGTGGTTCGATGTATTGGGAAATCCGGGAACGGAACAGTGGTAGTTTAGACGGGATGGGTAGTAGTGATGTAGCACATGGGTGTCCCGCTGACGCTCATGCGCCATTACATTTCACCACCGCCAAAGGACGGAGAGAGCCAAAAACGCGGCATCATCGACTTTTACCTTACAAAATGAGGCGAACGTCATACTCATGTGGGAAGTGCATAGAACTAGTTAGGTCTATTACACTTAGCGATAGTGCTCAACAAAAACGACGATGAGCCAACCTGATGTGTAAGGCATTCAAGAGGGCACCAACGGTAAGGCAGATGCACAGACATACTCAAACATTTCTCATCTTATTTCTCATCCAACTCGATATTACTCCATATATGTATGCGGCACCCCAGACATTCTACCTTATTCTTACCGGTTGCTGAACTCCAACTTCCTGATCCTCATCTCATACACTGCGCCCGGCCAAGGGTTATTGCAACTCAATAGAAGACAAGTCGCGAGAAAGACTCGAAAGATGGGGATTTAGTCGGTACCAATCGACATATTTTCTCCTCAAAGGCATCACCCCATTTACATCCTGTTCTCCTCCTGTGCACTGCTTATTCCGCGAATCACCAAGCACATATCTCTCGGAGATCTATCTCCTATAGCAAATGGAGACTAGTGGGAAGTGCTAACCATTGAACATATTACCCACATTATCCATCGGTTTTCACGGTACCCCAGTTGAAAATTTAATCACCAAAATCACTTGCATCTCTCCTTCACTGTCTCTCATCACATGCACCATGGACGGCTTTGATTAGATCTGCAGAATACGGAAATCTACCGGAAGTGTCACACTGAGGTGACTCCATCTAATGTAAGGCATTTCTCATGTGGTGCATTTCCCTAGGTTGGCCAACCGGACATATTATCTCTACATAGACCCACGATTAGTACTCACTCCCTGCTACAATTGGCACCCCTGTCCCATACTACCTGTCCCCAGGAAGTTCCAGGAAAATTCAACAAAACAACAGAAGCAAACTCAGAGCTTTGCAGCAAATCGGAAAGAACAAGTATGAACTTCACCAATATTGAGATGTTTAAACATTTATAGCACCACTTTTGGTTTTCTGTACCAAGATGCCCTTTTTTAAACATTTTGGAAGAGGCTGTGCTTTACCGTATTCTGTTCGCCATTCACGCCGCATATACTTCCCATACTCTTCTCACTCATCACAAACCCCAACTTACTCACCCAGCAGGTCACTGCGTCCGCGTCTCTGGACGGGAAGCGGCCATACCGCAGATCCAGGAATGCGAGAATATTTGGACACAGCAAGTGGTTAACCGACCTCGATAATCCCCCTGGTTCCCCTATTCTCCATACTCCTCCACTCTCCCGGTTCCTGTGTCACATGCAAACCGGAGGGCCCATGATTTTTGATGGAATCCACACAGAGTGTTAGCTACACGGGCAAGCTGTCAGGTGGTCATCGTTTGTTACCAAAGCAGGGCATGCTCGCCAGCGATTTCCAATCTGCCTCGAATTATCCAATCCTGGCTCTCCAAGTGCGCTGTTGGCGCCGGAATAGCGCATGCCCGAGTCACCGAGCAGGTGCCGCGCACAGGCACGAGCCACTAAGGCAAACCCTCACATCTGACGCCTTCTGGCTGTGGTCAGTCAGAGCAGCGAGTCTAATCCGACTCCATGTGTGCCAATCCTATCCATTTCTCACCTATCACCTAGCTTTTCCCTTCCTGGTCTGCGCCTCCGGAGCAGCCCCTTTTTCCAGATAACCCAGTTCATTTTCCTAGGCACACAGAGCTCTTCCAACACACGCGTAAACAGCCTGCAACACAAACCTTCAAACACACAACGTGTTTCTAGCACAACTCCTTGCTGACACCAATGCTTTCCTAAAACAACAGATTCTGAAAGTACAATTTCTACACAGCTCATTCTTACACAACCCTTTTCCATACACACTGCAAACCTCTGAAAAATAGTCTATCATTGGCCAAGATCATAAAAGGATTAATCATCCATTTAGGCTGGGTTATGTCCAAAAGTGGTGGGAGTCATATGGATCCTCTGAAATAACAGCACCAAAAAAATCCCCCACGACCCCAAAGATCCATCGGAGGGTCCCTGGATGCTCTGACCCAAATGCCTCTCCAAACTGAAACCTGATTATAAATTATCAGGGTTGAGCACCAGCAGGGGTTTTCCGCCATGCTGTGCCCCTTTAACTTCGGTGGTCGTGGTTGAGGACCCAATGGGCACAGCGGCTAAAACCAAACCCAAACACAGCGGGGCTAAAGTCACCCCAAATCCGCATGTTCGCATTTCCGGGTTTACCAGCTCTGGTTTAAGTTGGTTTCTGAAAGGTGAGGAAGCGGGACTTCCTGCACAAGAAAAAACCGTGAAAGATCCAGCTGCTGCCAGCAACCCGTAAAATAAAAAGGAAAACAAAAAAACCCCAAATGGAGAGAAAAACCTGGAAAAACACACACAGGTGTGCAGATGGAGCAAGGATTCACAGGGAAGAGCAAGATGATCGTCGGAAGGAGCAAGTAGGCAGTTATTCACCCGGCAGCTGTCCGCTCCGTGAAAGTCATAGCCACAAGCGGCGTCTGACAAGGCTTGAATTTCAGGGAGAAGGGAAGCAGGGAGGGGAGGGAGAAGCACGCACGGCTTCCTTCCCGTCCCACTGGAGCACGACGCTTGTCCTTTAACAGGTTTGTTTTTTGTTCTGTGCCTTTATTCATGGAAAGACAGTTCCCTTCTGCTCCTCCGTGTTCCAGCTGTTGCTCGAGGCTGTCAGATGAATTCCCAGCTATGTGAATAAATCCAAAACGTACGGTTGCGCCAGCCCCAGCAGCGCCACCCAGAGAGCCATCGAGCAGGCGATTGAACCGCGCTGGCAAGCAGTGAATGCTCTAAATAACTGGATGTTACGTGAAAATGGAGTTGAAGGAACAAAAACTGTTCTTAAGGAAACATACTCACAACGGCAGCAGCAACAGAGGCTGTAACCACAACCAAATCAAACGCAAAACAGAAACGGGCGTTGGGACGCATCAAAAAACCGTGAGAAGAAACCTTCCCGTTAGTGGTGAACAAATTAAAATGCACAGAAAAAGAGAAAAGTATCTTTGGCCTGGCTGCGATGGAAGCAGCAGGATGGGGGGGCCGCGTGACCACCAGGTGCACCCGCCCGAGAGCCCGGCGAGCTGCCGCACCCCAAAAACCTGGCACCCCAAAACCCATCAGCACTGTGAAAAACATCCCCAAGAACACGATAGCTGGCAGCCTTACCCCTGCCATCCTGTGCTCTCCTCCAGTGGTAATATCGCTTCGAGCTTGGAGCATAGGCGCTTTTATGCCGGTGCACTGAGCCTGTCCTACAGCGCACACCAAACCTGGCAAGTGGGGACATGCAAGGTTTGTGTAAACCGGAAAACTTACATCCCTCCTGAATCCAAGCGACGTATACTCCTAGCACGCGATGCGGCAAACCAAGAC
>VKON01000937.1:8102-31786 GCA_009741485.1 Malurus cyaneus samueli | reverse complement strand
CTGGAAATTGGGATGTTGGACCCGCTGGAAATTGGGATGTTGGACCCCCCCTCAGCTGGAACCATCCCCTGGACACTCCAGGAAAAGCTGCTCTGCTTTCTCCAGTGATTCCCAACAAATCCTCCCCCTCCTGTAACTGTGACCCTGCTGCTGCTGGCTGGCAGATTTACTCCTGTCCAGAATGACAATAAAATTCACAATTTCATTATCAAACACGACGTTGGTGGCACGCTGAACAGGTGTCAGGTGCTCGCTGCGGGAATGGATTTAACAAGCAGAGAATAAACCAGCTGTGTTTGGAATCCGAGCTGCAGAAAAAACCAGCAAAATTCGAGGTTTTGATCATAATCAGCCTCGCATTTTGTGAGCAGTGAAGGCACAGACCTGCTCCCAAAACACAATTAACCCTGCAAGCTGCGTTTGTATCCCAGGATTTTCGTGGAATGGGGGCGGATATGGATTTGATCCGTGGTTCCAGATTGCTCAGCTGCTTTATTTATTTATTTATTTATTTATTTTATTAATTGCAGCATTTCTGGAGTTTGCAGGGGTAACAGGGGCGAGTTTGCAATAATTCACTGAGTGACCTCTCGTTTAAACCCAGTCCTGGCCGAGCAGGGATTTGAAATGTCACGAATGTTGTGCTGGGAAAAAGGGAAAAAGGGAAAAAAACCGCGGCATTTGGAAGGTTTGGGGCCATCACCAGATTTGTGCCTGGGGCGAGGCAGAGTGAACTTTCCATCGGTGAGCTCAGCTCAGCCAGGCTGAGCCTTGCTGGGAGTTCCGTGGGGATTTGGGAAGGGCCAAGTCCAGAATTTGGGAAAGGAGGAGCAGATGTGGGGCTGGACAGGGCTTGGAGCATCCTGCACCGGGGGAAATGTCCCTGGAATGACCCAGGAGCTGGAAATTACACCAGTTTAAAAATATTTTATATAATTTCAGTCAGATCCTGTTTGCTTTGTCCTGGGTTGGGTGTGTTGGAAATTATACCAGTTTAAAAATATTTTATATCATTTCAGTCAGATCCCGTTTGCTTTTCCCTGGGGAAGGTTTCTCTCCAGGGCTCTGCTCCACCCGGTAAATCCCGATGGAGTGAACATCTCAACAGAGCCGGGAGTGGCACGGAAGGGCAGGAGCAGCAAAAGCCATCGAGAATTTATCAACGGAACATCAACGGAACATCAGCCCTGGGGTGACAGAACACCCGGGCTGGGAAAAGAAAGATGAGAAGCAGCTCCTGATCAGCATCAGAGGGGGAGAAATCCCGATCCAAAGGAACCCAAATCCTGAGAACGGCGCAATGGGATCGATGAACGTTGAACCAACAGAGTTCTGTGGGTTTGACTGGATAAAGTTTGGGGAAAATCCTGTAAAATTCATGTGTCACAGAATGATTTTCTCTGCACACCCGGGCTGTGTGTGGATGAGATGATTTCTGTGGCACAGAAACAACATCCTGGCCAGAAAATAAAATAAAACAATGCCTGATTCTCTGTCACTCCAAATACAGTGTTAGAGGGTTTTCTTTTTACGCCATTTCGGTGGCAGGTGGACGTGGCTGAGATGGACACATGGACTCAGCTTCTCCTGACTCAGCTCCCTCTGGGTTTCCATAATTCCATGGTAACGTGTTCTCCTGGGAATTCCATCTGTGTAAAATGGGATTGAGAGGGAATTGCGAGGGGGGAGTTTCCTGCCACCTCAGTCTTTCCAGCCCTGGGAGGCAGTTTGGGGCTGGAGCATCCCAAAATCTGGGAATGTCACCCTTCCCCGGGCTGGTGAATCTGCAAAGTCACCCAAATTTGGGAATTCTGCATCTCCTTTCCTTACAAAAGAAACTCAATTAATCATTCATCCCCTCCCCTAACGAGAGATGCTGTTTCCATGGTCTGGACTACTCCTGAGGAATTATTCCTGACTTTAAGCTGTGATTAATGGCAGAGATTTTCCAGCTGTATCAATAACCCGGCTCTTCCCAGTCCTTGAGCAGACTTTGGAGCTCTGGCTCTGCTGGGCAGCCCAATAAAGGGGCACAGGGGGTGGAATTCACTCATTAATAATTAGTGATGAGCTCTGCTGCGAAGATCAAGATCCACAGGAAATTTGGGAGAAAGAATCCAGGGTGTCATTGGATTTTAATTGAGACACGCTCCAGGGTGTGGTGTGAGCAGAGCAAACCCCACACGCTGCCTGTGGGAATGTTCCTCTGGAAAATTCATCCGGAAAGCGCCAGGAATTCGGGCTCAGCCCCAGGATCCCATCCCTGGCCTCGGAGTCCGGGTGAGGAGCAGCCCAGGGAGATGGGAAGGGGCTGATCCCGGGAAAAACGGGGATCAGGGGGGACCTTGTGGCTCTGCACTGGAGGGGACAGCGGTGGCAGGGTGTAAGAGACCGTACTGAAGATCCGTGACTGCCTCACGATTATCGACCCCAAAAACCTGAGTGGAAGAAAAAGGGAGGGGGACTAAGTGGGGTCCGAGCTGTTCAGTTTCTGGGACAGCGAGTCCTCCCCATGCATCACTGGCTTCTGTTTGAAAAACACCCCCTGTTCTTTCCATGCCCCAAGAATCTCCATCGGGTCACCATGCCCAATTTATTGCACACCTGCTTTGGGGAAGTCCGAGCCAATTCTACGTGGCCAACTCCTGACTTGCAACCCCCCTCCTGGCCTGCAGCCACTCGCTTTGAAAAAGACTATAAAAAGTCACCCCAAAAAGACCCCGCGGAGATCTCTCCCAGCAGACTGACGACCACCGTGGGACCTTGGAAGACCTCGTCAGCTCTGTTGGTAGCCATATAACCCACTCTCTCTCTCTCTTTCTCTCTCTCTCTCACCCTCTTCTATCGCGAAATACCCAAATAAATTGTTCCTGATTATTTGAAGCATATATATTTGCCCTCCCGTTTTCTTTTGCACTCTGAGATTCCAAAAAGAACCTATCACGACTCCCGCTTTGAGTCAGCGGATCGTGACACAGGGTCAGGGCACAGGACAAGAGGGAATATTTGATTCTGTCAGCTCATAAAATTCATAAAATCTGTGAAAATGAGGTGCCAGGAGGGGCAGGAGGTGTTTGGGCACTGAGCTGCCGAGCTCCCAGCCCTGGGTTTGACTTTGAGGAGGTTGTTAAACCCCACAGAAACCACAGCAGAATCCCTGATAAGAGAAACCCTTTGAGCCAATTCAATTAGGGAGCTGCGAACTTTGTTAAAATTCAAATGAGCTCCTTGACAGCGAAACCAGGAATTATAAGCGAATAGATTGCGGCTTGTTTTCGAGGATTAATAATTGTTTTCCTCATCGGAAAAATGGGATGGAGATTGCTTTGTGTGGTCTGGCTGAAACCACTGTGCTGTTTTTCCAGGGTTTGGGTGGAAATTGGCAGGGGCACACGGATCAGGGGAGGGGATTTGTGGAGGTGTGGGTTCCGGGGGGCTTGGAGAGGCCATGGATGAGGGAATGGATTCAATTACCCCAGGGATGGATGGATGGGATCTTGGGAAATTGGGAATTGCTGGCTGGAAGGGTGGAATGGATGGATGAATCCACTGGATCCCTTTGGGTGCCCAAGGGGAAAGAAATGAGAAGAGAGTGTTTTACAAACCAACTCTGACTCTGGAAATAAGATAAAGCCCATCCTGGGAGAGAGAAGGAAACAATGGGAAGTTTCCATAGGGAATTTAGGAAAAAAGAAACAAAGCCTGAGGGAATTAAGGAAAAAGACACAAAACCAGGAGAGAATTTAGGAAAAAATAAAGAAACAAAACCAGGAGGGAAAGTAAAAGAAATAGAAGAAAAAACAATGGAAGGGTTTCCATAGGGAATTTAGGAAAAAAAGAAACAAAGCCAGAGGGAATTTAGGAAAAACACAAACCAGGGAGAATTTAGGAAAAAAAATGAAACAAACCAGGGGGAAGGAAAAAAGGAAATAGAAGGAACCAATGGGAAGGGTTTGCACAGGAATTGCAGGGATTGACTGAGCCCAGCCTGTGTCCATGGACTCCAAGAGCACAGACACAGAGATGGATATTGAAAGGGGGCAATGGATGAGAGAAGGGGGGGTTCATCGGGTTTGGGGACCTGAACCTCTCCAAGACCTCAGAATGGGGAAAGAGAGAGGGACTGCGGCCGAAATTGGGATCAAAGAGGAACTGCGTCCTCTTGATGAGAGACCCCATGGGAAATGGCCATGGCCTCTCCCTTTATTCATCAATAAAGTTACGGGACTGCTCTGCCTCCTGTTTGGACATCAACCTCTGGTGTTTGTGGGTTCATTTTCCTGACAAAGGCCAGGCTGGACATTGGGGCTGGGAGCACCCTGGGAGGGGTCCCTGCGTTGGAATGGGAACGGATTTTAAATCCCTTTAACCCAAACCATTCCGGAATTCCATGATTTTGTTGATTACAAACTCAATTCACCCCCATGACCCCTCTCTGTAGCAGTCACAAGCTTTGCACTCCCGCAATCAGCGCCTCACACCACATTTTGAAGTTCCTGGCCGAGGATCTCTGTGAAAAGCCTTTTCCTCCCCAATCGGGCTCTGGCTGCTCCCGGGGTCAGCAGCGCGATAATGACCCACAAATTACCCCACAAATTACCGACCCTGCGGGCTGCGCGCTCCTCTCGCTCGCTCCGAGGCAATTATTCCCGTGCTCTGGACTCGGGAGGAGAATTCTAATGGAATCCGTGACCTGCGGGGCAGAGGAAAAGGGGTTTGTTTGTTTAATGTTCAAAGAGAAAAAGCTCCCGGTGCTGCCGGCAGCAGAGAGGGGACATTCCCACCCCGCCACTCCACCGCTCCCGCTGCTCTTCCCCCACCTGCTCCATCTTATTTTGGTAAATTTTGCACTGTTTGGAGCAGGTGCTGTGGCTGGAATTGGACATTAATTAGATATTAATTAGACATTAATTAGAGATTTGGGAAAAAAAATCTTGGTTGTAAGAGTGCCCAGAGCAGCTGCCCTTGGATCCATGGAAGTGAGGTGTCCCTGCCGTGGATAGGGTAGGAATGGGGTTATTTTAAGATCTCCTGCACCCCAAACCATTCCTGGATGTCTGAGCTCACCCAAAGCAGATTTCTCACTCAAGAGGAGATGATTGCAATAAAAATCGAAGGTTTCGTTGTGTTAATTAAGTGTTCAGGTAATTGGCATTGGTTTGAGTGGCCACTCCAAAGCCCCACAGGTCCTGGCAGGTGTTTGGGGCCAGCCTGGCCATGGCACCCACGGGCAGATGGGATGGCTGCGACCTTGGGGTGGCTCTCATGGCCTTGGCTGGTTCCCAGTGGGAAATTTTGGGAAGTGATCCTGGCCTGGGGAATGTCCCCTTCCAGAGGGAATTCTGTGTCCAGCAGGGCCCTGTGCAGCTCTGGGGGCTGCAGCTGCTCCATCCCAGCTCCTCTCCCTGCCCCGCAGTCACCCCAAATCCGGGGTCTTGCCCAGACCCTTTGCCCTGCACGGGGGAGGCTTTTGGGGAAAAATCCCAAATTTAAACTCCCAGTTTAGCCCAGTGCCCCTCCTGGCCCCCGGCACTGGGGGAGCCTCTCAGGGTGCTGCCCTGCACCATTCCTGGTCCAAGTCCCCCTTGGTTTACCAGACCACAAAAGAAAACTTTTGAAAAAAATGAGATTTTTTTTTTTTTTAAGGAGTGGAAGAGTGGAATTGCTTTTTTTTTTTTCCTTTTCCTTTTCTTTTTCTTTTTTAGTTTTTTTTTTTTGGTTGGGTTTCTTTTCTTGGCTTCTTTTTTTTTTTTTGTGGGTTTTTTTTTGGGTTTTTTTTTTTTTTTGTTCTTTTTTTTTGCTTCACACAACTTCAGAAGAGCTGACCCAGAGATGCTTTTGCAATTCATCATCTCATGCCCGGCGCTGGCTGAGGCCCATGTTTGCAGGCAGCTTTTAATGGATCATCTCACCGATGTCTCCAGGTTTTTCCGTGGCTTTTCATTACCCAGGCAGCAAACAGATGGGCTGGGCTGGAATTGCAGCCGCTGTTGATGAAGGGCAGCGTTGCCTGAAATAATAAATCTCTGTGAGACAGAGGAGAGAGGAATAAAAACCTGTTTGGAGTGGAATAAAAGGTGTTTGTGCGCTCTGGGCCACACAAGGGTTGGGTTGGGTTCCTCTGTCTCCTCTCTCAGATCAGTTTTCCCAGGAACACATGAGATGTTTTTGCTGCAATCACTAATGTCCTGGAGCTGGAGGAGGGCAGGGATGGGATTTTGGGAATTGGGAATTGGGAATTGGGAATTATTGGGAATTGGGAATTCATTCCCTGGGAGGGGCTGGGATGGAATTCCACCCCCGGATCCCTTTGAGTGCCCAAGGCCAGGCTGGACATTGGGACAGTGGGAGGGATTGGAATGGGGGTCACTGGGTGGGATTTAAAGCCCCTTTAGCCCAAATCATCCCAAAGTTCTGTGATCCCAGGGATAAGAGGGTTCTGGGGTCCTGGAAGGTTTGTGTTCGGTGTGCTGGGGCGGTGCAGATGAGGAGCTGGAGCACTGGGATCCGTTCCTGGTTCATCCCAAGTTCCCGGTGCTGTTTTGTCCCAGGATTGGGGGAATTCACCCACAAATCAGCAGAGGAGCAGCTCCTGAACTGGAGATACAGAAATGCCTTTGATTAATGAGCACAGCCAAGGCCCAGCAGCTCAGGGCTCATTAGTTATGAAATATGATCATTTTAGGGCTCTGGATTGATTTACATTTGGTTTGTGTTAGAAGGACCTTAAATCCCTAAATCCTTAAATCCCATCCAGTCCCACCCCTGCCATGGGGGTTCCACCTCTCTCTACCCCGGGTTCCTCCAGCCCTGTCCAACCCGACCTTGGAAAGTTTTTGGAAGTTTTTAATGAGTCGTGGACGTTATCAGCAGCATCCCTCAATCAGTGCAGGGCTGCAAAGGAACCTAAAAATGATCTGTCCCAATCCTGGGCTCTGTAAAACGCAGGGGATGGCTCCCTGTCCTCCTGGAGCAGCCTCAGCCTCCCCAGATCCCTGCTGGGACTCACCAAAACCTGCCCTGAGTTTGTTTTTTGTTCCTATTACATCTTTAAGAAATGCCTTATAAATAACCTGTAAATAAATACCTGGAATTGCTCTGATCAGGAGGAACCAAATCCACGGATGTCCCGGCTCGCAGCGAATCGATTTGCTACTGTAATTCTTGGGGACTGAGAGATACAGCTCGGAAAATTCAAAATTCATTGCAGTCGCTGCGGTCCTGGCAAATCATTTATTCTCTGATTAATGAACATTGTTTATGCTGTCGCTATCTGAGCTCCCAACGAACAAAACCCTTCCAGAGAGCAGCGTGAAATTCAAATCCTGATGTTTCTGAGGACGTGGAAACCTTCTCCAAACTCTGAAAACAGAAGGATGGTGCCTCTTAGTCCTGGTGAGCTCAGGATCCAGCCCCGGTGCTGTGTAGGGTTTCATTCCCAATTAATGGGAATTAATTCATTCCCGTTAATTAACGGGTACTCGTGGACGGTTCCTGCTGTTCTGGGGGATAATGGTGGAATCTGGAATCGGTTCTGTTGCAATAAATCAATAAATTCACTGAGAAGTTCTTGGTTTTAAAGGTCTAAAATTAATTCTGTGTCTTGTGGCATCTTTGTGAAGTGTGACCCCACTGCTCCCACTGTGTTTTGATTTCCTCCCCATCCAAACCCAGAGCAAGACAATGCTAGGGAATCCCAAAGGGTTTGGTCGTTAAAGGTGACCTTTAAATCCACACCCCATGGATCCCATCTCCCATCCCATCCATCCCATCCACATTCCCATCCTATTCCCACCCCATCCATGCAGGGACCCCTCCCAATGTCCCCAATGTCCAGCCTGACCTTGGGCACTCAAAGGGATCCAAGGGTGCAATTCCATCCCAGCCCTCCCACCCTCTCAGGCAACATTCCCAATTCCCAAATACCCATTAAATCCTTAATTTTCCAGTGTGACCCCATTCCCTGTGTCCTGTCCCTCCATCCCTTGGCCCCAATCCCTCTCCAGCTCTCCTGGAGCCCCTTCAGGCCCCAAAAGGGGCTCTGAGCTCTCCCTGGACCCTTCCCTTCTCCAGGGGAACATCCCCAGCTCTCCCAGCCCCTCAGGCCCAGGGGTTTAGGCAAACCTGAGGCAATATCAATCCACGAATTTATTCGTGTCAGGCTTTGAGGGGGACTTTAATTTCACCTAAAGAAGACAAGAGGCCCTTCTCCCTCTCCTCTGAGGAAGAGAAGGGAGCACAAAGGGATAATTGGATCAGAAATCTTGGACTCCCGTGGATCCCACACAAAGGATTCCCACCCAGAAACTCAGCCGTGCCCCGTTAATGAGGAATGGGATACAAAGGGCTGAATTTTCGACGTGCATCCATTAAAAACCTTCAAATGGGAGTGGCACAGAGGGGTGGGAGAGAAAAAAAACCTTGGGATAGTTTGAGCAGGGCACGCACAGGGACAGCACAGAGAGTTTGGCTCTTCGGGAAAGGTTTGGGATGTTTCCTGTCAGGAAGGGCTTGACCTGGAAATGGGAACGCTTTGAGAGCTCCCCAAGGCTGGCAAAGGACCCTCCTCACTCCAGAGGGGTCGGAATGGTTTGGGTTTGGAGCTGACAGAGGAAGGGTGATGTCAGTGCTTGCCTGGATCCCAAATTTGGGGTGATTCCTTGGGCTCTGGGAGTCCTGGAACGGTCTCGGTTTCTGAAAGTTGCAACAAATGAGATGTGGAATCTCTACCCCTGGAAGTGTCCAAAACCCGTGGGGATATGGCACTGGGGAGCCTGGAGAGCACGTGGGGCTGGGACAGTGTGGTCTTGATGGTCTGAGAGGTCTTTCCCAGCTCTGAGGATGCTGTGATTCCCTCAGTGGCCCCAAAAGCAGCCCCAAAAGCTGAATTTTCACCCTTTGTAACACTCATTGTAATTCACATCCACCCCACCAGCGCTGCCCCGTCCATCCCCTCCCCACACCAACGGCTGGGCAAGCAGAGAACTGGGGGAGGAGAGAAGGGAATTGGGGCAGGGAGAGAAGGGAATTGGGGCAGGGAATTGGGACAGGGAGAGTAGGGAATTGGGGCAGAGAACTGAGCGGAGGAGGGAATGGGCAGGAAGAGCAGGGAATTGGGGTAGGG
Source organism: Malurus cyaneus samueli (assembly GCA_009741485.1). Taxonomy (NCBI): domain Eukaryota; kingdom Metazoa; phylum Chordata; class Aves; order Passeriformes; family Maluridae; genus Malurus; species Malurus cyaneus. Next base: position 22,662 of record VKON01000937.1, on the reverse strand, counting down.
AGAATGGGGAATTGGGGTTGGGAGAGCAGGGAATTGGGGCAGGGAGATTGGGGAATTGGGCGGAGGAATTGGGAATTGGGGCAGGGAGTTGGGGAAATTGGGGCAGGGAATTGAGGGAATTAGGGCAGGCAGAGCGAGGAATTGGGACAAGGATTTGGGCAGGGGACAATGGGGAATTGGGGCAGGGAATTGGGGATTTGGGGCAGGGAATTGGGGATTTGGGACAGGGAAAGAAGGGAATTGGGGCAGGGAGAGCAGGGAATCTCAGGGCTGATGGATTTCCCGTTATTTATTCTCCCACACCCCCAGGGAGCAGATGAGCACCCTGGGGTTTCTCTGCAGGTCACTCTCATCCCAAATCATCGGCAAAATTTGCTTTCAGGGTGTCTTGAATTGCTTTGAAAGAGTTTAAATGGAGTTCTTGAATAAGGAGTGAGCGTCCCACGGGATCCTGCTTGGAGAGAACTCCCAGAATCTCCTTCACCACTGTTAAATCTTCCCCAAGTCTGTAACCTTTTGGGTTTGACCACCACTGCACCTCCAGTCCATTTCTATTTTGATCCAGAGAGATAAAAATTTACCTCAAATCACTTTTCCAAATTCTAGGATGGATTAAACCCCCCCTGGAGCAGGGATACGCTCTGTGGACACGCAGGTACCTCTCTGTCACTGAGGACGTTGGGAGGTGAAAATAAAAAATTCTCACTTGTTCCCAGGCAGTCGTGCTGCCCCTGATGAATCCCCGAGATAACGCAGGTGTGCAGATATATTAAAAATTGGCAGGTCATTTATTTCTCTTTCCCAGTGGCAGAAATCCATTAGGAGGAAACAAATCCTCTGCTCTTATCGGGGTGCTCGGTGTGGGCTGCGCTCGGAGATAAAACCAAATAAATTTATCACGGCCTCGGGGAGCTCCAGGGGCCCACGGGGCTGTGAATTCATCTCTGGTCGGTGTTCTGGGGATTTGTTGGAAAAAAAAAACAGTTAAAATTTTTTTTATAAAGCTTAAGTCCAAGTTTTTGTTGGTGTTTGCCCCAAGGAAGGGTGTTGGGGTTTCTTTGCGGGGTTTTGTTCCAGCAGGGGAGGGCTGAGGAGATGCACAGCTCAACAGAGGAGAGGGGACAGGAGAGAAGGGACATCAGTGACCAAAAACGGCCATGAGTGACCATCAATGGCCAAAAATGGCCATCAGTGACCATCAATGGCCAAAACCAGCCATCAGTGACCATCAACGGCCAAAACCAGCCATCAGTGACCATCAATGGCCAAAAACGGCCATGAGTAACCATCAGTGGCCAAAACCAACCATCAGTGACCATCAGTGACCATCAACCATCAGCTCCTCGGCAGCGATTTGTTCCTGGGAGATGTTTCAACAGCTGCTCACACTTCCGAAGGAGCTTCCCAGGGGAAACAACCCCACAGAAACTCTGCCAAGCTGCGGCAGAAACGGCAAATATTCCACTTTTCTCGTGAGATTTCAGGGAATTTTTTTAAATTTTTTTTTTCTGTTCCACGGGCTCTGAGTTTTTTTGCTTTTCTCAATGACAGAACTGTCTCCTGCCAACCAAATCCTCGTTTTTTGGGGGTTTTTTGTTTTTTTTTTTTTTTGTTTTTTTTTTTTGTTTTTTTTTTTTTTTTTTTTTTTTTTTTTTTATTTAAATTACTCGTTAAGGGCTCAGACAATTCAGGATTTGCAGGGTTCTCTGGGAAGGAGCTGAATTCCATCCCCTGCTGCTGGGATGTGGAATTTGGTGGTCAGGGGGAAGATTTTGAGGCTAAAGGAGGAGAATTCTGTTTTCTGCCACAAACTGGGCATTAAAGTTTCAATAATCACCATCAGATCCCTGTAATTTTGGCAAAAATACATGCAGATATTTAATTTTAAATTTTTATTTCCCACCCCACGAGGGTGGGAGCTGCAAAAAATCCTCAATTCTGGCCCAGAGGAGCTTCTGAAAATTGAAATTTCCCATCAGTTGAAGATCTCCACAGGTGATGAAGCATTCCATCAAAAATCCCACCCCGTCACCGATTGCTCCACGTTTGCTCAGTAAAATCACATAAAACTGCACCACGGGAGGTCAGGAAATCCCAATTATTGTTAAAAAATGCTGTTCTCTTTGGAATTGAAGTGTAAAATGAGGTTGTGTTTGTTGGAATGGGCTGAGAGGGAATTCTGTGGTTTTCCAGCAGCTGCTCCTGCTCCGTGTCCCACGTGCTCCTGATGGCTCCACCCAACTCTCAGGGAAATTTTTACATTTTTCTGCTCTCCAGCTGGAATTTTCCCATTTTAGTGAGTTGCTAAAACAGAGCCAGCCACAATTAAAATTTGGAATCGAGCTGCAGACACGTAAAAATTGTTCTTTGCCATTCCAGGGATTAATTTGGACCCTCCCATTGCAGAGCCCCTGGAATTCTTCAGCAAATGGAATGATATTGAGAATTCTCCTCTGGACCACAAATCTTTTATTGGCTTCAAAGAGAAGCCAAATATTGGGATTTTATTCACATCACACATCACCTGAGGAGGGGACGGGAAGTTGACTTTTGGGTCCTGGTTATTTCATGGAAATGCCTTTGGGGATATTTTTTGGGGATATTCACCACTGGCTTCATCTCCTGACCTGGACATTATATAAAGTATATTGATTATTATTATTATTATTATTATTATATTATAATTATTAATATTATTAATTATATTTATTATTACTTATAATGATAAAAAATATTTTTAAATAAAATAAGAAATCTTTGAATTAATAAAAATTCACTATAGTGAAGTGAGTTGAATGAATTAGATTAAAAGAAATAAGACATTGATTAAATATTAATATATAATAGTAGAGAAATTAGAATAATATAAATAAATATAATTAAATAGTTATATATAATAAAATGGTATTATCTTAGGTATTAATTAATATAATAGATATTATTATAGATTTTCATAATGAGAGTTTAAATATAATGATATTTATAATGAATGTATATAATGAAAATTGAACAAAAGAATTTAAAATAAATTAAATTTATTAATAATTAAAAAAATAGATAGTGATTTATAATTAATTACCTGTAATATAAGATAGACATAATAAAGTTTATAAGAGAGAGAAAATCATAGAGTAAATAAAAAATAAAAGTAAAATTAAAATTAAAAATCGGCTCTTGGTGCGTGAAATATGATAGGGATATGATGAGATTGAAAAAGAAAATAAAAATATAAATATTACTCAAAAAGAAATAATATTTAATCAATAAAATTAATTAATAATAATAGATAAAAATAATTGAGACTTTAGAAACACATATTAGAGTGAATGAATATGGAGAAATAAATTAAAAAAAATTAAGAATAAATAAAATAAATAAAAATATTTATATTGGCCGAGAACTCTAGCAAAAGTCTGCTAATATAAGAAACTGAGTCGTAATACATGCTACATATGAAGAGGAGATTGAAAAACCAAAATACATCTATTTTCTGAAACTCCTCGCACCTATGCTTCCTGCGGCTCTGGTGAGGGTGGTTCGTTATATCACTGGCACGTAACTCTCGGAGCTTGTCAGCCATAAAAGAGGGCCTCGAGTAACATGTTATATACGCATAGCGTATAGAAGAACCTCTCAACATCAGTCAGCTTGATTTCCAGCGCGGACTGCGGAATAAAAACTCTGGGCCAGTTGAGCACCTCGATAATCAAGCAATAACAGAATCTGAATATTTTAGAAAGGGAGAGGGAAAATACAGAAAATATGGCATAGAATCATGATATGTTTTGCGCGCGCACGAGATGCACTCAAGCGGAGCGCCAATAAGTACAATCTGAGAAGTCAGGAAGAGGCACCGGAGACGCACAAGGCGGACGTAACGATGTTCCTCTTCCAGCGGCCAGTGTCATGGGAACACCTGCGAGACCATGCTGGACATATGGGCGAAGCGGTCTCTCCTGCCGTGGATGGAGTGGTCGAAAAGGGCGAGTGGAAGAATTGAGGAGTTTCCTTTTCCATCCGCCAAACACCAAGCTCCCAGTAATTGCAGCACCTGGCTCCTCCTGCCTCCTCAAGAAGTGAGTTTTGCTTTCGGGTTCTAAAGTCCTTTTGTTTAGGAAAACGGTAGTAGAGAGCCTCAGGCTCACGAATATTGCTATCCCAAACTCACAGAAAGTCATTCTCACATCCACACACAGACCAGGGTGTGCCACAAGAGAGAAACACTGCAAAAGAAAATCAGAACAGTGATTTGCGATTTTACTACATGATTCTGCCGCCGAAATAAATGGATCACCATCAAAATCCGAAGAACTGCATCCTATCGGATCCAAATGTTCATGAGGGTGGAAGGTCCAACACTTGAGGACAGTTCGGTTGCGGAGGAGGTAATGAGGATTCTCCTTCCTGGATTCTGGAGAAGAGTTTAATAGAGTTCCCCTCCTCAAAAACTCGATCCAACAGGTCCCTCGCTCCTCACTCGCTCTGGCCCAGCACGCCCAAGTGTGGAGAGACCCTCTCATGAAAACCAAGGCGGAGGAAAGTGTGAGCACCTAGAATGGTCACTGCATGCCTCACCGCGATGGCGCCCATTGATGGCGAGCGCTGAATGGTGCCACGAATGCCTCGAGGTTTACTGCAGGATAAAATTCCAGGGGTGCTTGGAAAAAGCAAGCATTTATAATCCATTGACGACCACTCGAAGGTCCCACTGATGGTTCGACTCTTGAGTGGGAACCATAGGATGGAGACACTGAGGAGAAGAATGTTTAACTGCTATGAAAAGACCCACATAAGAATAGCGCAACCAAAAAAATACAATCCTCTAGGAGAATGGCGTGAAAACTTCAGATAGCATTCAAACTTGATTGACAAAAGTGAAGCGTCACTGATGGCAGTGATGTGCACCCTTGTACTCGTTCCACTGCGAACCCGGTTTTCCACTCTGATCGTGCCAATCGGTAAATGTGTCTTTTCTCAACTGTATGTTCACTGATGTGTGTCTAGTCCTTTGATGGGTTTCACTGATGTGGTTTCATCTTTGAATGGGCTGTTGATGGTCCTAACTGTGGTCACTGATGTGTTCTATCCTTGGAGAGTGGTTGGATTCACAGTGAATGGAGAATGAACAATTGTATAATTGGTTTTGATTTGGTCCACTGATTAGTTCACACCAGAATGGCCATGTTTTTATGGCGCATCCTTGATTCGTTATATCTTACACGCAATTTGCCGTTGATTTTGGGGCCCATTGAGATGGTACTGTGTGGCGTGAGACTTGTAAGCTCACAATTGATTTGGCCTAGATCACGAACCGAGGCGGCGATGTAATTTCCCATTGAGTTTCACAAAGACAACAGCCCATTTTCTGGCCTAACGTGCGAACCGTTGACTATACCTTCCACTGAAAGCTTCCTTGTAAGGGCCATGTTTGCCCCAAATCATGTATAAAGGCATCTGATATAACATTAAGTTTATGTTGGCCATGATTTGGAAATAACCTGATTGCGCAAAAGTCGCAGCACAATTTGCCGAGGTCGATGGACCACATTCCAAAAAAAGGATACCCTGTTAGTCCTGAACTATTCTGTACTGTAAAGAATAATTAATAATATTGTAAAATATTGTTACAGTTGGTAAATAGATTTTCAAAATCTAAATTCCTCAACCGCACTGAACTCATCGGCCGGTTTTGGTATCAACGTGAGAGAGAGAGTAATGTCCCTTCTCCCTCCGGTCAAACCCAATGTTTCATTTCCTTCTCGTTGAGAGGCAATCCTTTCAGTTGTCTGCACATGTGGCTCCCTCAAAGTGAACCCAGTCCGGCAAAAACTAGAATGGACAACAGACAAATCGCCCTCAAAAGAACCCCAGCCACCCTTCGGCTATATGGGTGTCGAGGAGAGAAACCCGACCAGAGACATATAATGCGTGTATGAGCTAAGGCCATTATACGATGATGAATTAAAAAAAAACACTATGTAGCACGAGTCCATATTTTTCCCTAACACAATTTGTCTCCCTTAAACAGAACAACCAAAGAGACCATAATTTAAAAGAGATTCCACTTTGCCCTCTCCGTGGGTCTCTCTCTCGGAATTTCAATACCCCGAGGCGCTCGTGGATAACCTCAGTATATCATCGCTTTTATCTGCAGCGCACCCGGCAGCTCGCACGAACTCTGAGCAACCCAACGAATAATAGAACGCAGAGATTTGTGTATCCTCCTTAATTTAGGATTCTGCCTACGTGAGAGAAAAAGGGAGATGAGAATAGACACCGAACACAATCACCAAATTTTGAATATAACAGCTCATCCAGCAGATTATCATCTCGGGAATTCATCAGGCGGTATGCTACGAACGCCGAAGGAACCAGATAAGTGAGAATGATACTTAATTAATATTACACCCGTTGCGCGCAAACGACCATCAAGTAAGAGCGAGACGAGGTGACCGAGTGGGCACGATGTACCACAGGCAGTATCCATCCGCGACAACAGGGGAGATTTTATGACTTCCCATAGCCAAAGGAAATTGGATAAATGTGATTTGCAAGGTTCACATATTTTCTAATCGTCCGTCTAGTACAAAAATCTACACAAATAGATCTCAGTGTGAGGGTGCAAGTGGTTAGAGTCAAAAACACCTCAATAGGTTTCAGACGTGGGGGTAAGTTTAGACAGTCGTGAAGGAGAATTTCTGGAAAGTTTTCTTGACAAGCAATGGACCCCACGGCGGTGAGGACACTCCACATAAATTCCTATACTTCTAAGATCACCACATTTAACCTGACTATTTCTACACGAGGCAGAGTCAAGAACATCCGCCTGAAAAGCAATATTTGCCGATGGGAGTGAGAAGAAGTACAGGGACCATGCAGCAGAAAAAGCCAAAGAGTGCTACATTTTCTGACTCCCTCTCCGCGGAGCAGAAGGAACGAAATAATCAAAAAAACGGAAATTCCCTCATGCTCAGCCCTGTAGATTCCCTGCTATCGTGCCCCTGCCCCCTTCAGCCCAAATCCCTTCTTTCCCTTCCCAAAATCCCCAATTTCCCGTAGCTCCAAATCCCCAATTCCCTGCCCCAAATCCAACACTAGGTCGCGCGCAGGCGGCGTAACCAAATCCAAAGCGCGTACCCCTAATCCTGCGCTTCGCCTGTCCCTAAATCCCCATACACTCAATGTCCTCCACGCACATTTCCTGCAACTGTGCACCTGGCCAATCCATTCACCAACTTCCCTCGACCCACATACACACAAGTCACAACCGCCCCTACACTCCTGCTCTCTACTATCCGCCACCAGAAACTTTTTTTTTCTTCTTTCAATTTCTTCCCCTATTCTCACTAATCATACCAATATCCCTGACTCTTTCTGCTCCCAATTCCCTCTTGCTCTGTCCACTGCTCGGAAACAGTCCATTCTCGAGAGCACCTGAAGCCAATTTCCACGCGCTGGACACACCCTGCATCCAATTCCTTGTCAACCAGATTCCCCTCTGCGGAGTCGTCCTTGCCCTGAGTTCCAATGTTTCGCGGCTTCCCATCATCCCTGCCCCAGTTACTCTGGCTGATGGCGCGCCAGACCGTCGGATATCACCGGGGAGGTAACCCGGACGGGGCTAGCCGCTCTGGGGGTGATGATTTAATTATCAATGTAATTTGTATTATCATGGAGAGGCCGAATAAATTCAACTTTTGGGCTGCTTTTTGGGCCATCTGAGGGAATCACAGCAATCCTCAGATCTGGGAAAGGACTCTCAGACCATCAAGACCACACTGTCCGCGCCCCACGTGCGCTCCAGGCTCCCCCACGCACTTAATATTAAATTCCCCACGGTGTCTTGGACACACTGCGACAATACTATCAAGACCAACATGCCAACATGCTCTGATATTGTTTGCATACCCTCTTCATGATATATCTCGAGCGAGCCGTCCTACCTCAGGAACTCTCTCGAGAGCCACAACGTTAACGACCCACCTGAGATGGTGGCATACACGCAAGCCCACTCGCGACATCACCCTCTCCGCGCCCTTGTCAGCGGCTTTAACACCGACCGAAAAGCCATTGCACCGGACTCCCCTCTTGACGTAAGAAAGAGAATACCTATCCTAGACACACCATGGAGGCAAGACAGACATAAAAAGACACGTTCCCCATTCCAAGAGTCTATAAGTCCCCTTCCGGACAGAACACACATCCCAGGAATGCTACTGCCCCGGGAAAGTAATAATCCCTGGGATTCTTTTACTTCTGACACCCAGCTGCCACACGGTTTGTTCCGAAAGGAGGGGTGGGGAAAACAAACTTTTTAAGCTATTGTGTAGGAATAAAGAAGGTCCAACCTCCTCTGTGCTGTCCTGTTTGACGTATAATAGCAGCAACAAAATTCACTCGCCGAACTTTTTCTTTTATCTCTGCTCCATCACCTCACATGTGCCAAGCTAGCTCCCACTTTGATGAAGGCTCTTTTACACCTGCGACTCACGGCCGAGCTAAATTCTATGCCTACGTATCCCATTCGCGCGGTATACTAAGGGGTCAAAGGCGGGCAGTGAGTTTTCTGAGATGTGGAAGATCCTTTGTGTGGGAATCCACGGAGTAATCCAAATTTCTGAACCTAGAGTATCGAGCCCTTCCTTTGTGCTCCTCTGCGCATTTCTCCAGCAGGAGATGGGGCAAGAGCCTTCCTTGCTCTTTAGGCCGTTGATACAAAGTCCCCGCTCTATAAAGGCCCGAAACACAGGGAAACTCGATAGGATATAGATATTCCAGGTTATTTGCCTTAAACCTCCAGGGCCTGAGGGGTGGGTTAGTATCCTTGTAGAGAATTAATTGTTTCTTCCTTGCCAGAAACGTGAAGAACAGGTAAGGTACCAAGTGAGGTCAAGCTAGCCCCCTTTCGACGCCTGAAAGGAGGCCTGACTAGGAAGAGCTGGAGATGGGTGAAACTGAGTGAGGATCCGCCCAAGTGCGCCTATTTATTGGAACAAACAGGTGGTCATCCATGTGCGCACACATTCGGGGTCACACGTGGAAAATTAAGGATTAAGATGGGATTTTGGGATTGGGAATTGCCTGAGAGGTGGGGAGGGGCCTGGGATGGAATTGCCCCCTTGGAATCTTTGAGTGCCCAAGGCAGGCTGGACATTGGGGACAATTGGGGAGGGTCCTGCATGGATGGGGTGGAATGGGATGGATGGGATGGATGGGAATGGCAAAGCCCGCTTAAGATGAAAAATTTTCAGTAAAATAAAATCAGGTAAAATGTGATTTTCTCTCCTACCTGGAAAGCACAGAGCTGCTCACAAGTTTGGGTAAAACACGGTGAGAGACCCCAGTGCTGCAAAATCCATGAAAAAAAGCAAATTATTTGTGAATTAGAAAGTTTAATTGAAATCTCATCCCTTAAAGCGATTTAAAATGGAGGTGCTGTGCTGTCACAGTATCAGAAATTTGATTTTATTTTTCAACAGCCCGCTGTTAGTTCGGTATCACTGCAAACAAAGCTCCCTGGATTGGATCTTTTATTGTAAAATACTTCTTTGCGTGTGAACTCCTCGGTTTGTTTCGTTCGGGAAAGAAGATATTTTACAGGAAATTAATGGTTGATTGAACTGTGCCGCGGCCTTGGTTCCACACAAGCGAGCTATGAAATTAAATTGATTTTTCTCCTCATTACCATGGATGTCTCCACGGTCTCTGGTGTATTTGGGGCTGGGGAGGGAGGCACTGGCAGATTCTGGAGCTCGGGATGGTGGTGTCCCCGTGTGACATTAATAAAGGATTATTATTATTTATAGTTATAAATATCTATCAATATCTATCAATCTATCAAATGAAGGTGATGAGGGTTTGCTCTGTTGCGCCCTTTGCTTTAAGGCTTTAATTCTGAACACTTTTAGATATTGCGAAAACTTGAAGAAAAACAAAATAAAAAATGTTCGGGGGTGTTTTGAAAGAGGATAGGATGGGATGGGAATGGGGAACGGGAGAGCGCGCGGGGAGACAGCGCTGACCGGGCCGCCAGAGCCGTTCCCCCCGGTGAATTCCCTGTAAACCGGCCCCATTCCCAGCCCGTTCCGGCTTTATTCCTAGCATATTTCCCAGCCTGTTCCCCTGGCTGATTTCTCCCCGGCGCCCATCCCCCCCGTTTCCCGGTGTAAATTCCGGCCTCGTTCCCAGTGCTATTTATTACCGCAGCCCGTTCCCGTGTAAATTCCCCGGCCCATTCCCAGCACCGTTCCGGTGTCATTCCCGGGTTGCCCATTCCCAGCCCCTTCCCAAAAGCACCAATGCCAAGGTGCATATTTCCCGGTACTATTCCCGATTGCTGGTGTCCCCAGCCCGTTCCCAGTCCCATTCCCGGTGCATTTCCCAGCCCATTCCCCGTGCCATTCCCAGTCCATTCCCTGTGCCATTCCCAGCCCGTTCCCGGTGCTAAAGATTCCCAGTCCCCCCCCTGTGCCATTCCACCCGTTCCCGGTTGCTTAATTTCCAGTCCAGTTCCGTCTCGTTCCCCGCCCACCCCCGTTCCCCGTTCCCTTCGCCCCCGCCCGGCCCTCCCGCCGCTTGTCCCGCCCCAATCTTGTCCCCCCCACGCCGCCACCTGTCGGCGGCGCGCGGCGGGTGAGGGGTCAGGGCCGGCCGGAAGCGGGCGGCGGAAAGGCGGGGCCCCGGTCCGGGGCCCCTGTCCGTGTGGTTCCGGCCCGCGGGGGGCCTCCCGGCGGAGCGGCCTCTCCCCCCGCCGCCCTGCCCCAGCAGCCTCCGCAGGGCCAGGAACGATGGTGCAATGCCGCCCGGCAACGGCAGCGCCGCCGCCTCGTGAGCCCGCCCCGGCCCGCCCCGCGGGCCCCAGCCCCCGCCGCGGACGCAGCCGGAAGGAGGGGAACGGGGGCGGCTCTGGGGTCCGGCCCGCGGCCGGGGTTTGGGGTCACACCCCGAGCGCCTTGAGGCCGCTCCGGGGGTGTGGGGAGGAGGGGAAAAGCACCCGGAAAGCCCCCGGGGAGCCTCGGGCTGCGACATCGCCGCGCTGCCTCCCGAGCTTCGGGTCCCGCTTGGCTCCGGGCTGAATTGGCTCGGCTGCGGGGTTGTAGCCTTGGGTTGTCTTGATTATTTACTTAAGGAAAATATAGCGGGAAAGATCGTCAGCTTGAAGTTTTAATGTGTGGCGTCATACCAGGAAAAAAGCGAAAAGTAATAATTTATATAGCTCTAAAAATAGTTGTGGTTCAAAATAGCTTCTGAACGGTGATTCCTGCGTTGGGTTTTTTCTTTTCTTTTTTTTTTTTTTTTTTTTTTTTTTGCTTGGTTTTTTCTGTTTTTTTCTCCCACCCAATTTTTTCTATGAAATATCCTATTTCCTCCCTCTTCTCACTTTTTTTGGAGTTTGACTTGACTAATGATCTCCATGAATGGTTTGTTAATTAAAAAATTCCCTGGTGCAGTCAATCTGGAACATGGCTGCTCCCATCCTACCGTTACGTCCCATCAACCCCCTGGGAAAGAATTTATTTACAGCAACAGCGGGTTGTTTGGTTTTTTTTTTTTTTTTTTTTTGTAACTTTTTCCCTTTAACGGATTTGTCTTGAAGGGGGATTTTTTGGCCAGGATTGGCTCTGAGGTGCAAATTGTCCGGCGCTAAATTTACCCGGGTAGACAGACCTGGAGCGTAGATAAGGATTTATTAAGGTTTGCTCTCCACATCCGCGCTGAACTTCCACCAACTTTGGCCGGTGGTGGGAAGAAAACCCGGCCTTGCTTGGTGTGGTAAATGATTATTGCGCTTTCCCAAAGGCTGATTCACAGGAAATACTCCCTAATCCTTGTGCCTCTGGGCACGACAGAACGGTTCGAGTTTCACCGGCTGAGTTTTTGCCGCTTCCCTGCACCTGCCTGTGCCCGGGTCTCCGGGAATCGGCTGCTGGCTGCGATCCCATCCTGCTCACAGGTGTGCGCAAGCACATCGATAAACTTTTGTGCAGCCCGAGCTCAGAAATATTGATCGTGGGCTCAAAAATGTTCCCCGAAGCCCGGCCCGGGTGCCATCCTAAACGAGGAATTTAAACCCCCGGTGGGCTTTGTCCTCCCCGTGATTTGAGGATTGGCCTCCGGCCGCGCTGGAAATGTGGAATTCGCCGTTTTTCCACTTGAAAAGACAAGACTTGAAAAGGCACCTGATAAGAACAGGAATAGGCCCACTGTGCTCGTGAGAGAAGTCCACAGCGCTCAAACCAGGGGAAACAAACCGAGCTGCCGCGTCCTTTGTGAGCCGGGGATCGGCAGGGACACGCACGGGCACATCCAGCGCCCTCTGCCGTGGGTCCCTCTGGAGCCCCCGGAGCTTGAAACCTGCACATCTGGTAGCCTGGGATCCCTCTATTCATTAATACATCTACAAGGTTTTTTAATAAAAAACCTCTCTTATTTTATTAATTTTGTCCTATAATTTTAAACCGAAACTGCCGGGTTGGTCAGAATTGTGCTGCTTTCCCCAACTCTGCTGTGCTCAACAGAAAGTTATTTGGTGAAGCTAAGGGAGTTTGAATTTGAAATACCAATCCTTAAAGTGATTTAAATATACAATTGCTGTGCTGAACGTCACAGCATCAGAATTGGATTTTTTTTTCCAAAAGCGTGGCTGGGTGGAGTTAGTTTGGATAAAAGCTGCTATCCAGGACTTGCAGAGACTCCCTGGGTTTTGTTTTGGAAAATAAGACTTGTGTGTGTGCTGGGCGTTGGGGGTTTATTTAATTGAAAGGGAAGCCTGAAATTTCCACACAACCCAAATTTAGGCCTGGAGCACACTGAGTTTCCCTCAGAATTATTCGTTGGTGGGTGGCGTGGGGCGGGGGGGGTAGATCGGTGTGCTGGGGGGGTGGAATGGCCTTGACAGCTCAGCTGTTGTCCAGGTCCCTCATGTTTTTTTTGCTGCTGTTCCCGTTTCCATTAGTGTCCCCTGCTGCTTCTCTCCCTTCTCTCCATACCCAAACTCTGATTTTGCTGTTCCCCAAAGCTGCCATTTCCTCAGCTTGTCACTCATTTTTTCTGCTTGTGATTCAGGCTGTGTATCTGTCTGCGTCCCTGTCTCCTCTCATCACAGGCTGAAGAGCCTTTTCCTGGCATTGCCCTGCTCTTCCACTGCTAAACTGGGTCCCACATTCTTTAATGAGTGGCTTTAATGAAGTCAACAATTAACCTTGAACTGGTCACTCAACCAGTTTCTGATTATTAAACACTTGCTGAGAATTTTCACTCCTCTTGATTAAAGCCATTCTGTATTTTTGGCTGCTGGTCCAGTTAGAATACACAAAATGCTGATTTCCTCAATGGGCTTCTTTAAAGCTCCTAATAAAACAGAATATTTTTACTTTTCCTTCCCTTCCCCAAGCTCTTCTCATGCTAAGCAGCAGTAACCAGAACAGCATTTTTAATACAGATTCAAAGCCTTTCCCCTATTATTGAGTGTTTTATTGCAGTCTGGCTGATTTGGGTTATGGTAACTCCTGCTGTCATAAGTCATGGCTTGGACTTGGAAAAGCTGGAAGGTTTAAAAATGCCCACGGGCTCTCTTAGATGGAAGTGGATTCATTCCCATGGCTCAGGCTCTTGGCAGACAGGGCTGCCTGCTTCAAGTTTGGCACCGAAATGTCTCGTTTCCAACCAGAGGTTGGGTTCATTTTGATTTTACAGCTGGCTATGTTTTAAATTATGTTTTAAATTACGTTTTTCACTTGCAACAAAAGTAAGAATTCAGGGTTCATTGAACCTTCCTCACTTTATTTCTCCTTCCTGACTTTTAACTTTCCTTCCCGTTTCTCATTCATCATTTTTTAAGACACTCGTACATATAAAAAAAAATACCTGGAACTTGTTTGGATTTAATTTCTGTTTCTGCACGAAGTTTCTCTCCTTCCAGTGGGAAATAAAACTCAACTTTGCTGTTGTCCCAGGAGTATCAGCTGGCACAAAGTTCAGGTACTTGTGGTAAATCCAGCAGACTTTTTAAACAACACAAGTCTGTTGGGAAGGGCTGTCATACGCAGATTGAGTAATGTTTGTTTTCCTTTTTATTTCTTACATCATCCACCTTTTATTGTACGTTTGCTGTCTTTATAGAGAGCTAAAGTCAGGAATTTCAAGTTCAGTATCCACTTGATCTTTCAAATTTTCCATAATTGACCAAACTACTTCCCTTCCTTGGCTTTGTTTCATGATAAGTTTGCTGTCTGTGTTGCTCTTGGGGATGTTGAAATGATTAATGAAGCTTTGAAAAATGTTTGGAGAGGTGAAAAGAAACATTTCAGGCAAGTGTGAAGCATTTTGCTTCTTTCTATTCATGCAAGGTCCCATATTTTGTTAATATTCTGCACTCCAATCCTTTATTGGGGTCTCAGGAGGAAGGAATGCAGCTTTCCCCAAGTTTTGTTAATATTCTGCACCCTGATCCTTTATATCCAGAGGGAAATGCAGGTTTTTTTCCCCATGTTTTAAATTAATATTCTGGCACTCCGATCCTTTAATATCCCTTAATTTCCTTTTGCCCTCGCGTTAAGAA
>VKON01000935.1:0-11768 GCA_009741485.1 Malurus cyaneus samueli | reverse complement strand
CAAGAAGAATTTTCCCAATTCAACAACTTAGAAAATTGACACCGCGAGTTTAGTGACACCACCTGAAAATTAAAAACCTAAAACTAGATTTAAAATAATAAAAAAAAAAAAAACAAAACAGCAACATTTTAAAGGGACACAGCAGAAGAAAAACCTTTTTATACATACCTAAGAGGGAACACTGACAGAGGAATTTAAAAATGTGCCAGAAAGAGAGACCTAAGAGCTAGACCGAATGACAGTCATTATTAGGTTGGTATACGCAGTTATCAACAAGTTTCTTTTCTTTTTGATGCAAGCAATCTGTCTTTTTACTGTCATTTTACTGCTGTGGTACAAAGCAGGCCGCCTTTCTGGGCCAAGATTTCACAATTCCTTACACTGCCAAATAAAGGCGACTGTGATTTCCTGAGGAGTCCCTTGTTATACAGGTATTTTCCCCACTGTGTGCTTTGAGGCAACGATGGAGAGACAGAGCGTTGCCGCTAGGAGCTGAGTCACCAGTCACATGTCGAAAAATTCCCTTCCCCCCGACAACTGCTGCTGCCCATGGGTCCTCCCACTCAGACATCGTGGAAAGAAGTAGGTGTTTAATATTCACCAGTCTGGAAGTAAGTGAGATGCCCTGTGATCAATAGTGAATTCACAGTCCTTATTAATGAGAATAGAGAAGGGCAAGGTAAAACGCAAATTAATTTTTATGCTAAACTTACCAGTGTGAGTAAAGTATTATTGTATTGGCTAAATCGAAACAATACAAAAGCTATGATTAGCTTTGGGTTTGAATTGTCCTATCTAGAAAATGCTTCCAGCGTTTTCAGCAGAGCTCTTGGAAATCCCCCCAAAGGAGATCCCCGACGAGCTTCTGGAAACTGGCTCCAATCTTTGACAAAGTTTTATTGGCTCACTGTGTATTGCTTATCCTAGCTGCTATTCCCGTGCTGCATCTTTGGATTTCTGCCTCTTCTTTTTCAAACTGGGCATTTCTTTGAAGTCGGCTTATCTTTATCACTCCTTCCATGACGTAGTTGAAGGCAGCAGTTTTAGGTATCTACCTAATTTTCTCCTTTTCAGGCTCAACAAGTTTCGATCCCTCAGCCTTTCGCTGCTGTATTGTGCTCTTGACAGTTTGCAGTGGCAATATTGTCTCCACTGGGGCAAAAGGATTCCAAGAAATTTAAATTTGAAATTTTTACCTTCCCTCAGGAATACTGATGACTTTAAAAATCGGGCACAGTACTTCCAAACATGAATATTCAGAAATACTAAAAGAGATGAGAGTAATCAGTCCTTGACCTGTTGGCTAAGATAAGTTAACAGCAGGAGGTTGAGGAAAAAGGGGGGTGAATTCTCCCTTTCTACTCGCCCAAACCAGGGGTGTTGCATTTAAGCCTCTGGGGCCTCCAGCATAAGAAGGACATCGATTTGTTGTTTCAATGATGTCAGAAAGTCAGTGACCAGAGGGCTGAAGCAACCTTTTACTGTGTGACAGGTGAGAGAATTGTGGTTGTTTGGCTGGAAGAAGAAGAACACCGGTCGAAACCTCATTGAAATCCTTTCAGTACTTAAAAGGGTGATTATAAAAGAGAGAGAGCCGACTTTTTATTTCAAAGAGAAATGATAGGACAAGGGAAGAATGTCGTTTAAACTGATAAGGAAGGAGATTAAGAATATATATTATTAAGCAAATTCTTGTTTACCCAAAGAATGAGTAATGGGAAGAATACTGGCACAGGTTGTCCAGAGAAGTTGTTAGATGCCCATCGCCTGGAGTAGGTGTCAAGGACACGCTTTGGATTGGCGGTACTGATGCAAGCTTGTCTATTGGGGGTTGGCATCCTTCACGCAAAGAAATATGACTTTGTTGATGGATTAAGGTCTTCCGACCAAACCAACTCGATAATTTCGTGATAACAAAACCCATTGGTGCTTTTGGCTGTCTTGGCTGCAAGACGGCATAATGCGACTCCGTTCAATCACATTTCAGTTCCCAGTGTAATTCTTCAACTTCAATATTTCTCTGGATTAACTGATTTAATTAGGAAAATGGCTGCACCTCTATCTTGTGCCATCTAAAGCCAGTAACTGTCTTGACACAATGGTTTTCATAAAAAGAATTTTCATATCCAGCTGAATTAAATCTCCTTCGTCTTGAATGCTTTGCAATGTACAAAGCAAATACATCTACAACAGGAGGTCGCAATGCGAAGTAGCCCCTTCCTGCACTACTATCTCCAATAACATTCTACTAAACTGATGTACAACATGTGTTTTTATCACTAGTTTTTCATAATAGAATTTTATTAAACAAAGTAAGACACAAGAGGACTATGCTTCTCACTGATAGTAATTAAACTCGGTGGATGGAGATTTCAACAAGAGGACAGAGAGTAAAACGAGCGATGAAGATGAGACATTTCCTGTTTTAGATAACCTAAGAGAGGCTTTTTGGGGACTTGGGAAGTCCCATGAAAGCCAACTCATTAAGAGATACATCTATTCTTGTGGGATATTGCATGCAGAGGGAAGGGAATAAACGTATGTGGATGGACATGTAGAAGTCCGGCTTTGGGTCCCTAGAGGCATAACCACTGTCCCAATTTGGTAATCATAGACTCTTAGTGGAGGATGGGAAGGAAGATAAGAAGACATATGAGTACGGTGTGCCCAAGGTATGAACACTGAGAAGAAGCAGAATAAAGAAAGTAGAAGGGCTGTTTTAGAAGAGAAACGTTTAGCTAAAATGGAAGGCAGGGAGGTTTAAATAACGGAACAGGAATGGTGTGTTTGTGAGATGCTTGTGTGCAAAATCAATATAACTTTGATTGTCAAAATGGCGCAAAGAGACAAGCAAGAAGCAATTTAGTGAGAGGTGTTCCAGGCCAAAATAGAAATTGCCATTGGTGGCAAGTTCAAGAAATGGAAAGATCAAGGCAAGTAATATGAATTGGGAATGAAGTTTGTAGCAAAAGCGGGATGAAATTAAAAAGCCTGGATTGAGAGCAGAGTTGTATTGCAGAAACTGAGATAAGATAGCCGCTGGGTGGTGGCATGTGTCCACAGAGAGCCCTCCAGGCTCACCTCAGACCATTGTAACGGTGCTCCCATCCACTCCAGAGCAGGGGGAGGTTGGTCTCCTGGAACAATGCTCTGCTTGAGAAAAATCGCTATAAATATTGCTGCTCAAAGGAGCACAATTCAAGACCCATGAGGTGTGTCAATACAGCAAAAATAGTGAAGAACATTACAAAAGGAATAAAAGAAACAATTTGCAGCCATTTCTTAAAGAATACTATTAGAAGCGAGAGGTCGCGCCATGTCTTTGGCATTAAAAGCAAGAAGAAGAAAAGAGGAAAATGCTTAACCTCTACAAATGAAAATTAAAGGAAATTTCTTTTGGGATTTATGTTGCAGAATCAAGAGCCTGGGAAGAGTTGAACGAAAAATAAATCACTAGGCTGCTGGAAGAATAGTGGTTCTGAAAGCTGTTGCAACAATAAAGGAACTTGAAACAGCAGTAATTTTAAGAAGTCATTAAGGAAAAAAAAGGCGAGAAACTGTAAGATTAAGTACCCTTTAAATGAATGCATAAGGCGCTTCTTGATTGCAAAAATACTGATGACATAAGTGAAGACAAAAAGGGAATTACCTGAAACAAAGAAAGTGGATGGAGTTTGTGTTTTACAAATATACACCAAGAGAACCAAGATGTTTCGTTAACATTTAAAATAGAATGGAAAATCACGTTACTGCATCATTTTTTCCCATATAAAGCACAAAGATCTAAAACAGCCAGCAACCTTCAGAGAGGAAAAATTTTATGTTACAGGATATGCCCAGAAGATCCCGAAAATATGCAAGCGAAAGTAGTAATGGAATGGTACTATTAAAGAGTATTTCGGAAAAATCTCTTGGAGAAATGACTGTATGGTTTTGTCCAGCTGCTGAAAAGCTATGAATGCAAGTTTGTTTCAGAGCATTACTAGCAGATGGTGGGTGGTTTGACCATTTGGGTGGTGCTTCCACTTCTGTCCTCATTTAGCCACAACTCCACTGAAAATTTAACAGTGAATGGATTACTGCAGATAAACCCACTACTTTAGTCCCTGGCTAGCATTGTTTCATGCCTTGCTTTCTCCCTTGGTATGTGGTTTTACAGGATAATGGTATGCCCGATGATTTTAAATTGGAATTTCTCAACTGAAAACCAAGGCTCACTCACTAAAACAGAAGATTAGAACCAGAAAAGCTTTTTGGTGTCTGTGGGAACCGAAGCTGAATAAATAAATTACTGAGCTCAGAAATTTCTTGGGCTTCATGGTGCTATTCAAGGTCTCCCTGCAGAGGGCATAAAACTCCCCTGCTCGGATGTGAGATTTGACCTAAAGTCCTTCCCAATACCGCCCAGAGTAATGCTGACTGCCGAGACTGATGCTGGGAGCGCTCACTACCTTCTACCAATACATGGAAGCATTTGAGGGCACAAATAAGCTTAAGATGTTGGATTAGAGTAGGTGAAAATGATTTATCACAGAATAATCCAGATTTGAATAAAGAGGGGGAAAGAAAGGCGAAATCATATCATTATTAAGGCCATTATTAATATATATTAAATCTATATCTTTATCAGGAAAACATGAGAGAGTCACATTAACTCACTTTGAAGAAAATCTAATCAATATCTAATCGGCGATCAAACCGGCATTTTGGCTTAAACACAACTGAAATGCTTTTAAAAGAAAAAACAGAATACATGATGGACATAATCATACATATAATTTTATTTTTAGCAAAATAAAATTTTTCTTTTAATTATATATTGGAAAACCACACAAACAGAACAATTTTGAGCCCGCCTGAACTAAGGGATTTATCTCTGCTGTTTTTCTTCCCTGTTTGCTTTACTCGGCTTCAAATAACCAATTTTTGCTATGATAGTAGAAGAAGGAAAAAGTTGAAAATGGCAGTCAAAGTGTTACAGATTCACGATTTCCAATCCACTCGTACGACTACATCACAATCTGCAAACTTAAAAATAATGAAGTACAAAAATTGTGAAGAAAAGGAACTGTCATTTGAACGAGGGCAATACTGACAGCTGCGAAGGAAGTGAGACTGGGGAGCCCAAAGCCTGACTATCTGTCAGTCCAGACACCAATTTCAAAGTTTGTAGTCCAGCATGTTTTCTTCAGAAGATAAAAATAACTTACTTTTTCTTTTCTGTTGGTGTGAGGTTTCTGCAGTATTTACAGAGTGGCAATGGCATTTGTTTGGCGCGTTCCAAGCATTCATTTATTGAGGCTTTTGGGGGATTAAAATTTATTTAAAGATGATTGGGGTTTTTTTATTTTCCTTCCTCTATGAAAAAATCATTAAGAAAAATGACTCCGAAAGTTGAACATTGCTAAGGCTGCGCTTTTTTCAAGAATCTTGCTTCTTGGTTATGCCTCCAGTGGAAGATACTTGCATTGTAAGCTCTGAATGCAGGCAACAGTGCTCTGGAGGAGTAAATATAGTCCTGAGCCTTGGCACAGCGTCAGACGCGACAATAGAAGGCACTCATGTATATTCTGGTTTTCTCCTGATTTTCAGGTGGCCCTGTGCCATCCTGAGTGGGAGCTTGAATGATCCGAGTGTGCTTAGCTGCTAGGGCATGAAATCCTTTTCCTTAACAGTCCAAGCACAAGCCTTAAGTGGCACCCAGGGAATCGCCTCAGTTGGAAGACAATGCTTGCAGAGAAAAATTTCCAGATAAATTTCGTGTGAAAACAATTTGATATATTTTTCCACACGAAAATGAATGTTGTGTCTGGGCACAACAGTGAAGAAAAAAAAAGGTAACTATTATTAACAAACAGCATTGCCCACAGGACAGAAAAAAGTAATGATAGATATAACTCAGGAACAATGCTGTGCCTGCCTACCCCACAGCCTGCGCGACAACAGGGTGTGGAAAGAAAAAAAGATGCCAGCTCCTGTCCCCGCGCGAACAGAACAAAGAAAGGAAGAGTCCCATGCCGCGCATACGCCAGCAACAACTGGATAAAAACCCCAAAAATGCTGATGATACGTGCTCACTTAGAGAGTGAAAACAGAAGGTTTGGTGTCGTTTTTTCTGTCGCCGCTTAGCTTCGTTCCGGAGATTCGAGCGCCAAGACAGAGCCACAGCACATTCTCTCCTGCTGTCCGCTCGAAGTTGGTCCAAGCAGGTATAAAAAATCACGACAGCTGCGTAGAAAGGGTTGCAGCCAGGCACACGCCGGCTTCGGCACACACTAACCCCACAAGCCCAGCTAGCTCGGCTAACAACGTATCCCCTCAGCCACAGATCAGGACCATCTCCACCGGGGCTGAGCGTGAGCTCAACAAAGCCCACACCGAGCTGACATCCCAAAGCACACATGCGCCTCGCGTGGCAGGCACCATCTTTAAACTGCCCACAAACGCCCTGCCCTTCCTTCCACACTCTTAATCGCAGCTGTCATTTAAAGGCCAGCAGAACATTGTTTGGATCATACCACGCCAACTTGCAATAGTGGCAAATCACACGCCAGATTCGCACAGCCCAACAACACCCAAGACAGGGAGCCAGAAAGTTGACAAATCGATGAGAGTCAAGGAAGAGGCGAAAGGGCATATCATTTACTGTCATTTCTCTAATATGAGAACTAAGAAGATTAAAGGAGCTAGCCGAGGTGGCATTGTCTGAAAATCAAAGAAGGTGGTACTTCCATCATCAATGTGACTCAGAACCATTGAACAATGATATAATGATAAGTATTAAAAGAAAGGGGTTTAATCACATGGAAGAATCCCCAGGGGAAACATGAAACCAGCAACGCAAACCAAACCCAAAAACAACCCCACAAAAAAGAGTGAAAATTTTACCCGCGGCATTATAATGCCATCGCAGAAAATTTCTCAATACTTCGCTGTTTCCCATTACTAGAGACAGCTACTAGGCATGCACATCTGTCCTGGTTTGCAGATATTTTATGCCTTCAGGTCTAATGCTGATCGGAAAGAATCAGACCATGAAACAGAAAACTTATAAGAATAGATACACTGAAAAAGAATAAATTCCTATTCAAGGCAAACTACAATTAATATAAGAACATATTTTCTCATGGGTACAGACTGTGCAAGTCATTGTCAAAAATAACAGGCATGAAACAAAGAATTCACAAGTTTTCAAATAGTTTTGGAGATATAAACTGAGACAGAAAACCAGAAAACAAAATTTATAGTATAATCCTTTAGTCTGATGTAAAACATCCAAGTGATTACTAGAGTGTGATATACAAAGTGAATCATAATCCCCATTTTTTTAATAAAAATAAGTTAGTCTACAGCTTTCTGAAATCACCGGTACTCGGCCACTCTGGTTAGAAGCTAGGAAGGGATTGGTTGGTTCACCGCTACCAGTGAGTTTTTTTTGATCCTGTAGGTTTTTCTAGACAGCCTCGAGTGCTCAGACTGAAGAAATTATGAAACTGGTGAAGGGAATATTGAAATTAGAGGAGCTAGAGATGATCAAAACAATACATAAATTATGATCAATCCTTTCCGCGTCTACGAAATAGTAACGGTGGAATTTTTCATTTGATCGCTGTAGTCTCAATAAACGCAACCTCAGTGGTTACATAAAATACAGCCTGTACGGAAATCAGCCTCAACTCTCCAGGCTGGTTAAAATCACACTAGCCGTGGGACTTCAATGGTGTGCGAGGACAAAGGGACTTAGAAAGGACACCTGGCCGAATCTTCCCTGAAGCCTGTTGAAGCCTATTTTAACATGTAACACAGGAAAGTACGTTTCACTAAAAAAAATAAACAAGAAAAAAAAAAAAAAACCAAAAAAAAAAAACCCACCAAACTCTCTCAACTTCAAAATTGAATTAAACAGAAAATAGGTTAAAGAACCAGTCTTGTTAATAACCATGTGAGACATCCTTTATGTCTTATTCAATAAGATACTGAAACTGCCAATAGAGTTTGGTTAAACACTCGGTACACCACGTACCGCAGCTATCACTTTAAGTGACTAGAATTGGCTTTTTAGAGAGAGTATTTGAATAGGTCCAGACATGTAGTAACCACTGCATAAGTGTCCGATCTTGATGGATTCATGTTCCCTTCTTGTCAAAAAGAAAATCTTATCTCCGCTCTCAAAAAAAAAAAAA
Organism: Malurus cyaneus samueli; assembly: GCA_009741485.1. NCBI lineage: Eukaryota > Metazoa > Chordata > Aves > Passeriformes > Maluridae > Malurus > Malurus cyaneus. Next base: position 3,585 of record VKON01000935.1, on the reverse strand, counting down.
AAAAAAAAAAAAAAAAAAAGCTAAACACCGTGGGAAGCTCCATCATAAAGAATTTTCTTAGTAATGTCTGTTGGTTAAAACATATGACTACTCTTTTCAAACATTATTCCTTTTTTTTTTTAAATCTTTCTCTACTCCTTTTTTCTCTTTGGAACTGACCCAGTTTTAAATCCTTGTCAGAAGATCTGATGGTTTTACAGTAAGAATTCCAGCAGTGTTTCATAATCTAATTCAGGCCTCTACTGATGATAATAAAGTGGCTACATCAGTGCATCTCACCAATTGAATAGTTCCTAATGGATCTTCCAACACAAGTTTTTCATGTGTTACAAGAAATGGAAAATCCAAGCTTTTGAATGATGGTCGATGCCCCTTCATTCATATCTGTGCATGTCTTATAAAGCGTTGAAGCCTCTACCGCTGTAACATGTCTAGTGAGGAATTAAAGTGCATCCCTGCTCAGCAACAGCACATATTTATCCATTCCGGAGGTCAATAAGGTAAGGACACACATTAAATATTGCCTCGAAAGTGAATTAATATGATTTAAAGTTAAATCTGTTCTTAAGGAAATATCCTACTGGACAATGAGTGAAGCTCTAGGTGGAAATAAGAAAACTATCATGCATCACACTGTCCTTGCCCGTCCTGTGGCCTACCACTGCGCGACACCGATTACAGTCTTATGTGCTGTGGGTGGCGAGATTAATTTTGGAGAATCAAAACCTAGCAATGACAGGCCTCTGAAGCACTGAAAAAGTCCCATTTTGGTGTTTTTAAGAAATGTTGTGATTTTTCCCTTTCAATAATGTCTTAGAGACCAAAGCACAACTCAGGGAGTCTTTGACCATCAAGAAGACTTTCTGAAATATTTTGTCAACTGAATTAGGTGGATTCTTTTTTCGCAATTGTGTGCTAATGGAAAAGAAATAATATATCAAACTTTTTAAAGGTCTAGGAAGAAGAAAGATGTCCCTGATAGACGCCATTAAGATGGCAAGAGGCATGGATTGGGTAAGGAAGAGAGATGATTTTTTCTTCGAAAGAGAATCTTCCAGAAGAAAATGCCATTTTATTTCCCAGTTTTTTTTGATGTTTTCATCTAGATGATATGTCCAATATCGTTAATTTTAAAACTCATTGTTAGTTCATTTGCATTCAATTGAATAAATATCTCATTTCTCAGTCTCCTAAACTCAATGGGGAACAAATAACTTTAGAAGTTTTCTTTAATACAACAGCAAAATGTGTTAAATAATAAAAAGGATCATGTTAAAACTGTAAGTGTAGGCATTTAAAGACGAAGAAAATGCAAGTCAACTTTATAAAAAGGAATATAATAATAAAAAATCCCACAAAATTTTTAACTGCAAAGTACAAACATCAAACGGGACTCGAAGTTAACTCTGCCACTCGTGCCATATTTTTATGAGTGGCAAGGCGGAAAAATCTCTCTGCTTGCCTTGTTAAAGCTAAAGGAAACAGAAAGAATAAGGGAGAAGGGATACCAAAACGAGCTCTACATAGAAAGGAAACAATTGAGTGCTATTTTAAAATTGATTAATATTAGTTATATATAGTATTCAAGTTATTATATTATGTATCAATACCTCAGATTACTATAAGCTCCTGGTCTGTGTTACAAGTTGTTTATCAGTCGGGAATCTTTGATCTAAGCACAAATCTGTTGCATGAGTATTAAAGAACTGATGTGTTGTGAGGTATGGGTTTAAAAGTTGTGGTTCTAATAATCCTCCTGAGCTTCCGCTCGTGTTCTGGAGTTTTTTGTTTTTTCAGTCAGTTCTAACCAATGAACACCTATTTTAAGAATACTTCCATAAAAGATTAGAGGCTAAGTTGATGGCTAAGAAGAGAAGTTTAATGATTATCACAACATCTGTCCACAAACCTTCATTTCTCGGACAGGTCGTATTGGGAAGGCTGATTGGTAATTCACAGGATTTCGGTGTGGCAGGGGTTGACAGCAATACACACCAGAAAGGTCTAACATAAAAAGAACGAAAGACGATCTTATTTTCATTAACAGTTTATCTGATATACACTCGATAAAAAACTGTCAAAAATAATACTTTCATGTTTAATTACGGACCCAGGAATAAGACCTTGAGGGAAATTACAATTCTGGTAAATTCTAAAGGGCTAATATAGTAGTGATTGAGTAGACAGGCAACGGCATTCCACAATTGAGAGCACTGATGAAAAATGTAGCCATCGAACATGCCAAAGAATGCCATTCTTCTATGTATTAGATTGAGCAGAACTTGGAAATCTTCTACAGCTGCCTGTTTTAGAGGTTTTGCAACCGAATTATATTAATTCCTAGATTAACTCAGAAGTGGTGAAAAGCTAATCTCACCATTATTTTTCGGGGCAAGTGCCCAGCAGGAAAGCAACCCTCGAGACAACTATGTCCTCTTTCATTTATCTTCCACTGCATTTAGCAGCTTTCTCGGACTAAAAGTGATGAATCAGGAAAGATCTCAGTTCCTATCAGCTCATCAAAGATGGCAATGTTGGAAACATAAGACAGTTCCAAGTTGCAGAACTCTGTACAAAGCTGCAGATATGCATGTGCAAGCACTGGCTTGGATACTTTCAAGCAAAGGAGGCAGTTTTGAAAATTGAGAATGCATTAAATCTAAAGCACTCTGTTTCGCAAAATAGGAGAGAAATGCAAGGGGCAATCTTCCTGCCCTTGCTGTGATAATGCCATGTTCTTTGCCTTCCTGAGAATATTTTGCCGTCACCCTCCTGAATGTGAGCTAAACTTTTCTGAAAACACCTTTGTAATAGTGTGGTAAAATTTTGTCCCTGAGCTAATCTGACTGTCATATGTACCAAACCACACACACTCACTAGAAGAGATTTTTCTTTCAGTGAGTCAAAGATAAATGATCCTTATATCCACTAGCCTGGAAACAAAGGACCCTGTCCCTTCACTTCCTGGTACCAGAATAATAATCATTTGACACCAGGTAATGAAAAAAACCTACAAACTATCTCTTACTGCAGACAGTCACAGCATTCAGAAAAATTATTCCTTCTAGCTAAAAGGCTAGTAATTCCCATCTGTTTTTTCCATTAAGTATTAGCAAAGAAATGTGAGAGCCCCATACATTTTATTCTCTCATTTCCACACTTAGACCCCATGAAAAATTGAATAATGTCTGCAGAAAACACCCAGAGCCCTCCCCACTCCCCTTAGTTTTGTATGATTTGTAATCTATGGAAACTAACTGCAAAATATCTTGACTTCTTCCTGCAAGGAAGCACAAATCTAGCTTCCTTCACATCCGAAAAAATGTAATGCTCAAAAACAAATGGTAAGGTTTAATGCTTTAAAAAAATGTTAAGGTTTGACCTGTATGACTTTGACTGATTATTCAGACAGAATCATTCCTGACCAATGCTTGTATAAAGTCAGAACAAATCCTTTGGCTTCCTTGTTTTTCCTTGAGTTTTAGTCTGACTTGAAGAAGAGCAGAACCTCAGGAGAAGCTGATATCATTCTGGCATGACACCGTATAACTCAGGTGGTTGCAATAGAGCTACATCTGGTGAATA
>VKON01000929.1:0-10586 GCA_009741485.1 Malurus cyaneus samueli | reverse complement strand
CTCGGGTTTGTAAAAATTTTCCCGGAATTCGTCGGATTTGTAGAAATTTTCCCGGAATTGGTCGGATTTGTAAAAAGCGGGGTTTTCCTGGATTTCCTCGGATTTGTAAAAGGCGGGAGGGTTTTCCCGGAATTCCTCGGGTTTGTAGAGGTGGAGATTTTCCCGGAATTCCAGCGCGGGGTTTTCCCGGAATTCGTCGGATTTATAAAAACCGCTGCTTTCCCGAAATTCCTCGGCTTTATAAAACCCGGGATTCTCCCGAATCTCCCCGAAAACCCCCGAGGAATTTTTAACACCTCCTTCCTTCCTCTCCTTGACGTGCATCTTGGCGTGCTGCACGAAAACCTTGGACGAGTTGGTGCCGAAAACGCATTTGGGGCACTGCAGCCGCGCTTCCCTGCCCTCGTCGGCGAATTCCCCGTCCAGTTTTTGGATTTCCTCGATGATTTTCTCCCGGGATTCCTGGTGCAGCCGCCGGTGCCGCTCCAGCGAGGCGGAATCTCCGAAATTCCAACCGCACTCGCCGCAGGAAAATCCGGAGGGTTCGGCGCCGGCGCGGTTGTGCTGCAGCACGTGCTCCATCAAATGTTCTTTTTTGCGGAAATAAATGCTGCACTCGATGCAGGTGAAAACTCCGGGGTTTTCCTCGTCCCCGATGGATTCCGGGGGTTTTTCCGATTGTTCCGGGAATGAAAAATCCCGGAATTCCGTTTGGAATGAGCCGCAGGGTTCCAAGGACAGCGAATCCTCGGCCACGTTCACCGTCCACGAGCGTTTCGCCGCCGACCACTCCGACACCGTTTTCCGACGGGAAATTTCCGCCGGTTTGGGTTTGATTTGGGATTTGCGGAAATTCCCGGCAGTTTTTTGGGGTTTTTCCTCGAAAAGAGGCTCGGGGTTTTTCCTGGGGGGTTTTTCCGGCCGTTCTCGGCGCCGTTTGGGTTTTTGGGGGGTGTTTTTGCTCTTGGTCGTCCTCGGGAGGTGCAGGGGGGTCTCGGCAGTTTTGGGGTGCTAAAGTGCTTTCCTCGAGGCTCGGGGGGTCCCAGGAAAAAACACCGGGAGAGCTCCGGGGAAGGGCGGGTGCTGCTCGGGGGCCGGGTGGGAAAAAAACGGGGGTTTGGGTGAAAATGGGGATTTTTTGGGGAAATGGGGATTTGGGGTTGAAAATGGGGTTTGGGTGAAAAATGGGAGTTTGGGAGTGAAAATGGGATTTTGGGGTGAAAAATGGGGATTTTGGGAGTGAAAATGGGATTTTGGGGGAAAAAGGGGGATTTGGGAGTGAAAATGGGATTTTGGGGAAAAAATGGGGAGTTTGGGGAAAAATGGGATTTGGGAGTGAAAATGGAGAGTTTGGGGTGAAAAATGGGATATTTGGGGGGAAAATGGGATTTTCAGGGGAAAAAAATGGGGGTTTTGGGGTAAAAAATGGGGATTTTGGGGTGAAAAATGGGAATTTTTTGGGAAAAATTGGGAATTATTGGGATTGGGGGAAAAATGGGGGGTTAGGTGAAAAATGGGGATTTTGGGGGTGAAAAATGGGATTTTGGGGGTGAAAATGGGGATTTGGGGGGAGAAATGGGATTTGGGGTTTAAAGGGGATTTTAAGGGTGAAAATGGGGATTTTGGGGTGAAAATGGGATTTTGGAGGTGAAAATGGGATTTTGGGAGTGAAATGGGATTTTCAGGAGGAAAAGGGGGATTTTCAGGGGTTAAAATGGGGATTTTGGGAGTGAAAAATGGGAATTTTGGGGAGTTGAAAAGGGAATTGGAGGGGTTAGAATGGGATTTTGGGGGTAAAAATGGGAATTTTGGGGAACTCACCCGAGCTGTGTCTGCAGCGCCGCGGCCGGGCCGGCTCCGGACAGGGCAGCGTCGGGCTCGTCTGGAAAACACCGGAATCGCCGCCGTCAGGATCCCAAAATTCCCCAAATTCCCAAAATTCCAGCCCCAGGATGGAGCCCCCTTCCCAAAATTCCCGCTCCTGAAATTTTCCTGCTCTTCCAAAAATTCCTGCTCCCAAAATTTCTGTTTTTCCCAAAATCCCAGAGTTTAACCCCAATTTTCCCAAAATCCCAGAGTTTAACCACATCAAATCCAATTACCAAACTCCAAAATCCTAGAGTTTAACTCCAAAGTTCCAAAAATCCTAGAGTTTAACCCAAACTCTCCCAAAACCCCAAATTTAACCCCAACTCCCCAAAACCCCCAAAAATTTGGGGTTTCTCCGCTGTTGTCCCAGGATCCGGAATGGGATGGAAAAGGAAAACGGGAAAAATAAAACAAAAAAAATTTAAAAAAAAATCCACAACAAAAAAAAAAACAAAAAACCCACAAAAACCAAAAAAACCAAAAAAAACCCCAGAAAAGGAATTCCACGACCCAAAAACTCCCAGTTTGGCCCAGTATGAAGCCTGTGGGATTCCCAGTGGGCCAAGGGCCGGGGCTGTGCCCTACTTTGGGAAATCCCAAACCCACCCCGTTCTTGGGTTATTTTTATCCGACCCCGTACCGCCGGCACCGCGATTTTGGGATTTTTGAGTTTTTTGGGTTTTATTTTTAACCCCGGGAGCGATTCCCAGCTGAAATTTTGGGGTGGGAAAGGTAAAAAAATCCCTTTTTGGGATTTTTGGGGGGAGCGTTATGGGGTCAGCCCAATCCTGGGGGGTTTTGGTCACAAATTTGGATTTTGGGGTTTCCTCCTGGTCCCAAATTCGGATTTTGGGGCTTCTCCAGGGCCTAAAAATCTTTGGGAAGAGATTCTGATCCCAAAAATCTTTGGGAAAAGCTGCTGACCCTAAAAATCTGTGGGAAGAATTCCCAAACCACAGCCCCATCCATCCCTGCACCCCAAAAATGGCTCAAACCACCCCAAAAATGGATCAAACCACCCCAAAACGGTTCAAAACCATCCCAAAAATGCCAAACCCCAAAAACGGCTCAACCATCCCAAAATGGCTCAAACCACCCCAAAAATGGATCAAACCACCCCAAAAGCGGCTCAAACACCCCAAAAATGGTTCAAACCACCCCAAAAATGGCTCAAACAATCCCAAAATTGGCTCAAACCAACCCAAAAACAGCTCAAGCACCCCAAAAATTGGTTCAAACCACCCCAAAAATGGCTCCAACCACCCCAAACCACCATCTCCAGAACCAAAACCATCTCCAGAAAAACCCAACAAAATCTCCAGGAGAACACACCCACCTAGAAAAAACCATCTCCAGGAGAGACAAAACCATCTCAGGAAACAAACCATCTCCAGGAGAACCAAAACCATCTCCAGGAGAATCAAAACCATCTCCAGGACAACCAAAACCATCTCCAGGAGACCGAAAACCATCTCCAGGAGAGACAAAACCATCTCCAGGAGAGACAAAACCATCTCCAGGAGAGACAAAACCATCTCCAGGAGAGACAAAACCATCTCTGGAACCAAAACCATCTCCAGGAGAACCAAAACCATCTCCAGGAGACTAAAAACCATCTCCACGAGAACCAAAACCATCTCCAGAACCAAAACCATCTCCAGGAGACTAAAAACCATCTCCAAGAGTCAACAGCATCTCCAAGAGAGAACCATCACCATCTCCAGTAAAGAGAACCACTCACCAAGAGAACCAACACTCCCAAGTTCTCGAGAACCATCACCATCTCCAATAGAGAACCATCACCATCTCCAGGAGAACCATCACCATCTCCAGGAGAGAACCATCACCATCTCCAGGAGAGAACCATCACCATCTCCAATAGAGAACCATCACCATCTCCAGGAGAGAACCATCACCATCTCCAGGAGAGAACCATCACCATCTCCAGGAGAGAACCATCACCATCTCCAAGAGAGAACCATCACCATCTCCAAAACAGAACCATCACCATCACCAGGAGAGAACCATCAGCACCTCCAGGAGAGAACCATCACCATCTCCAGGAGAGAACCATCACATCTCCAGGAGAGAACCATCACCATCTCCAGAAGAGAACCATCACCATCTCCAGGAGAGAACCATCACCATCTCCAGAAGAGAACCATCACCATCTCCAAAACAGAACCATCACCATCGTCCAGGAGAGAGAACCATCACCATCTCCAAAAGAGAACCATCACCATCAGAGAACCAACATCTTCTCCAAGTTCTCTGGAGAACCAATCACCATCTCCAGGAGAGAACCATCACCATCTCCAGAGAGAACTGAACCATCACCATCTCCAGAAGAACAAGAAACCATCCAGCATCTCCAGGAGAGAACCATCACCATCTCCAGGAGAGAACCATCACCATCTCCAGGAGAGAACCATCAGCATCCTCACCAGAAGAACCATCAACCATCCCAGGAGAGAACCACACATCTCCAGAAGAACCATCACCATCGCTCGCCAGGGAGAACCATCACCATCTCCAATAGAGCATCGAATTCCCGGCGGAAACTCCCGGCAAATCCCCGACCTGCTGCGTCCTCTGCGGGTTCCCGGCGCCCACCGAGCACATCCTCAAGGAGCACGTCCGCTACGCCCATTCCCGATTTTCCTGGGATCCCCAAATTTTCTCCGACGATCCCGACCGCCCGGGCACCAGCCGCGATTTCGCCGAACCCGAATTTTTCGGCAAAACCGAGCGGGTTTTTCCCGTTTCGCCGCGGGATTTTTCGCCCCGTTACGATCCCGGTTTTTCTCCCGCTCGCTCTCGGGCGGATAAAAAGGATTCGGCGGCATCTGGGAGGAAAACGGCGCCGTACCCGAAAAATTTGGGATTCGCGGCGTTTTCCTCGGTGAAATCCTATTCCCACCCTGCTCTGAGGAAGAGAGCGGCCACCCCGCGGCTCGAAGGGGACGGTGACAGCACCCAAGGGTGGCATTGGGGTGACAATGACAACGACGATGACACCATGGAGGTGACACCCGCGGTCACCGCCAAACCCCTCTGCGTCCCCGCCGCCGCTTTGGAGCTCAAAAGAACCTTCAAAGCCACCCTGAGAGCCACCGAGCCGCCCGTGGCCACCGAGGAGCAGCGGCGGCAACTGCGCTGCACCGTCCCCGTGGTGGTGCTGGAGGAGCTGAGCCCCAAAAAATCCCCCAAAAAACGCGAAAAACCCAAGAAAAAACCAGAAAAACCCCAACGGAGCCGCGATTTCCTCCTGGAGGAGCCGCTGCCTTTGGACGTTCTGCTGCTGGACGCTCCCGTGGAGCTCCACGAGCTGCTGGACGACGCGGAGGAGACGCTGAAGAACGAGGAGAGGAAATGTCCCTACTGCCCCGACCGCTTCCACAACGGCATCGGCCTGGCCAACCACGTGCGCGGCCACCTCAACCGCGTGGGCGTCAGCTACAACGTGCGCCACTTCATCTCGGCCGAGGAGGTCAAGGCCATCGAGCAGAGCTTCTCCTTCCAGAAGAAGAAGAAGAAAGGTTCGAGTTTTTGGGATTTTTGGAGTTTTGGGGGAATTTTGCAGGGTGGATTTGGGGTTTTGGGGCCAAGGAGGTCAAGGCCATCAAGCACAAGTTCTGCCATCGAGCAGAGCTTCTCCTTCCAGAAGAAGAAGAAGAAAGGTTGGAGTTTTGGGGTTTCTGAGCAGTTTTTTGGGATTTTTTCAGGAAATTTTGGGGATTTTGGGGTTTTCAGGTGGATTTGGCATTTTAGAGGTCAAGGCCATCGAGCAGAGCTTCTCCTTCCAGAAGAAGAAGAAGAAAGGTTGGAGTTTTGGGGTTCCTGAGGGTTTTTTTGGGGTTCCTGAGATGTTTTTTTGGGCTCCTGAGAGGTTTTTTGAGGTTCCTGGGGGTTGATTTGAAGATTTTGGGGGTGGATTTGGGGTTATAGAACTGAGGAGGTCTAGGCCATCGAGCAGAGCTTCTCCTTCCAGAAGAAGAAGAAGAAAGGTTGGAGTTTGGGGGCTCCTGAGATTTTTTGGGGGAGTTTCAGGGTTCCTGAGAGGTTTTTTGGGGTTCCTGGAGGTTGTTTTGAGGGTTTTTGGAAGTTTTAGGGGGTTTCAAGGACAGGGATGGGTTGGGTTTGGGGTTATAGAACTGAGGAAGTCAAGGCCATGGAGCAGAGCTTCTCCTTCCAGAAGAAGAAGAAGAAAGGTTCGAGTTTTGGGGTTTCTGAGGGGTTTTTGGGATTTTTTTGGGAGTTTTGGCGGAGTTTTGGACATTGGGTTTGGGGTTTTAGAGCTGAGGAGGTCAAGGCCATCAAGCAGAGCTTCTCCTTCCAGAAGAAGAAGAAAAAAGGTTGGAGTTTTAGGGTTCTTGGAGGTTGTTTTTGGTGTTTTGGGGATTTTGGTCATTTTTAATGGGTTTTTTCATGTAGATTTTGATGATTTTTTTTAAATTTTTTTTGTGTTTTGCTCATTTTCACCCATCTCTTTTTTTCCCAGTGGCCAACTTTGACCTGTCCATATTCAAGCTGATGGGGTGGATTTGGGTTTTTCGTTTTTTTTAATGGGATTTTCAGGTTTTTTTGTAGATTTTGACAATTTTTTTATAGATTTTTCAGGATTTCACTAATTCCCACCCATTTTTTTTTTCCCAGTTGCCAATTTCGACCCGTCCACGTTCAGCCTGATGGGGTGGATTTTGGTCAATTGGTCCTTTTTTCATGGATTTGTTAGGGTTTTAGTGGATTTTAATGGGTTTTTTTGTGGGTTTTTGTGGTTTTTATTGCTTTTTTCATGGAATTTTCTGTATTTCACTAATTTCCACCCATTTTTTTCCTAGTTGCCAATTTCGACCGTCCACGTTCAGCCTGATGGGGTGGATTTGGTCTATTTCAGTGTTTTTTAATGGATTTTAACAGGTTTTTTGTGTATTTTTATAGATTTTTCAGGATTTCACTAATTTCCACCCGTTTTTTTTTTCCTAGTTGCCAATTTCGACCCGTCCACGTTCAGCCTGATGGGGTGGATTTGGGTCTATTTCAGTGTTTTTTTAATGGATTTTAACAGGGTTTTTTGTGTATTTTTATAGATTTTTCAGGATTTCACTAATTTCCACCCATTTTTTTTTTCCCAGTTGCCAATTTCGACCCGTCGACGTTCAGCCTGATGGGGTGGATTTTGGTCAATTTTGATGGGTTTTGGTGTATTTCAGTGTTTAACGGATTTTGATGCGGTTTTTGTGGATTTTGGTCATTTTTAATGGGATTTTTTGTACATTTTTCTATATTTTACTAATTTTTACCCATTTTTCTCCCTCCCAGTTGCCAACTTTGACCCGTCGACGTTCAGCCTGATGCGCTGCGAGTTCTGCGGGGCGGGCTTCGACACTCGGGCGGGGCTGTCGAGCCACGCCCGCGCTCACCTGCGCGATTTCGGCATCACCAACTGGGAATTGACCATCAGCCCCATCCACATCCTGCAGGAGCTGCTGAGCGCCTCCGCCGAGCACCCGGGGCTGCTGCCCGGGAAACTCGGGAAATTCGGCAATTCCGGGAATTCCGCAGCCTGGGAGGACAGGGGGTACGGGGACGGTGAGTGGGGGCACAAAAAACGGGAATTTTGGGGGGTGTGGGACTGAAAAAACTGGGAATTTGGGGTGGGGGAGTGAAAAAATTTGGATTTTTGGTGGTAGGATGCCCAGAAAAATTGGGAATTTTGGGAGGGGGTAGTGAAAATGGGAATTTGAGGGTTAGGGGACTGAAAAAAATTGAATTTTTGGGGGCAGGATGCTCAGAAAAATTGGGAATTTTGGGATCAGGGTGCTCAGAAAAATTGGGAATTATTGGGGGGAGAAACTCAGAAAAATCAGGAGTTTTGGGGTGGGAAGTCAGAAAAAATTGGGAATTTTGGGCTGCTCTGGATGGGAAACTCGGGAAATTCAGGAATTCCGGGAATTCTGCAGTCCTGGGAGGACAGGGGGTACGGGGACGGTGAGTGGGACACAAAAAACGGGAATTGGGGTGTGGACTGAAAAACTGGATTTTGGGGTGGGGGAGTGAAAAAATTTGGATTTTTGTGGGATCAGAAAAATTGGGAATTTGGGAGGGGGTAGTGAAAAATTGGGAATTTGAGGGTTAGGGGACTGAAAAAATTTGAATTTTTGGGCAGGATGCTCAGAAAAATTGGGAATTTTGGGATCAGGGTGCTCAGAAAAATTGGGAATTATTGGGGGGAAGAAACTCAGAAAAATCAGGAGTTTTGGGGGTGGGAAGTCAGAAAAATTGGGAATTTTGGGCTGCTCTGGGATGGGAAACTCGGGAAATTCAGGAATTCCGGGAATTCTGCAGCCTGGGAGGACAGGGGGTACGGGGACGGTGAGTGGGGACACAAAAAACGGGAATTTTGGGAGGGAGGAGGTGGAAAAATTGGGAATTCTGGGCTTTCCACGCCACTGCTGCCACCTGAAACACCGGGAAATTCGGGAAATTTGGGAATTCTGCAGCCTGGGAGGACAGGGGGTACGGGGACGGTGAGTGGGGGCACAAAAAACGGGAATTTGGGGGGAAAATCAGGAGGTTTTGGGGTGGAGGAGTAAAAAAAATTGGGAATTTTGAGGGGCAGGATGCTCAGAAAAAGTGGGAATTTTGGGGACAGGGTGGTCTGAAAAATTGGGAATTTTGGGAGTGGAGATAGGGAGTGCTGTCCCAGAAAAATTGGGAGTTTTGGGGGTGGAGGAGTGAAAAAATTGGGAATTTTGGGGAGTTTGGAACTGAAAAAATTTGAATTTTTGGGCACAGGATGCTCAGAAAAAATTGGGAGTTCTGGGATGGAAAAGTCACAAAAATTGGGAATTTTGGGCTGCTCCAGGAGCCCGGGAAATTGGGGAAATTTGGGAATTCCGGGAATTCTGCAGCCTGGGAGGACAGGGGGTACGGGGACGGTGAGTGGGGCAACAAAAAACGGGAATTTTGGGGGATTGGGTTGGAATAAGGAGTGGAAAAATTGGGAATTTTGAGGGGCAGGATGCTCAGAAAAAGTGGGAATTTTGAGGAGGGAAGACTCAGAAAAATTGGGAATTTTGGGGGATATGGGTGGGGAGTGCTTCCTGAAAAAATCAGGAATTTTGAGAGTTGGGGATGGGGGAGTATGTGCTGAAAAATTTGGGAATTTTGGGGGCAGGGTACTCAAAAAAATTGGGAATTATGGGGGGAAGAAAATTAGGAATTTTGGGGGTGGAAAGTCAGAAAAATCGAGAATTTTGGGGGTTGGGGATAGCGAGGGTTTCCCAAAAAAAAAATCAGGAATTTTGAGGGTAGAGAAGTCAGAAAAATCAGGAATTTTAGGAGAAATTTTTCCTGGATCAAAATCCAAAATTTTTTCCATAAAAATCCTTTTCCCATTTTTTACTGATAAAACCCCATTTTTTCCCCCAGAACCATTTTTTCCCCATAAATCCATTTTTTTCCCCAATACAAATCCCATTTTTCCCAAATTTGGGATTCCGGATTTTCCAGCCGCCGGGATCCTCCGCAGGGCTCGGATTTTTTTCCTGGAAAAGATCCCAAAAAAATTCCTGGAGCTGATCCCAAAAAATTCCCCGGCCGAGGCCTCGTCTGGGATTGCCTTCCCAGATTTTACATTCCTTTTTTTTTTTCCTTGGTTTTTTTTTTCCGTTTTTTCTTTTTTCTTCCTTTTTAAAATCCTTTTTTTTTGCCCTTTTTATCCCTTTTTATCTCTTTCTTTATTCCTTCTTTATCCATTTTTTCCCTTTTTATCCTTTTAATCAATTTTTCCCTTTTTTATCCCTTTTTTTTTCTCTTTTTATCCCCTTTTATTCTTTTTTTAATCCCTTTTTAATCCCCCTTTTTTCCCCTTCCCCTCCTTTTTTGTTACTTTTTTATTCCTTTTTTTTCCCTTTATCTCTTTTTTCCTTTTTTTTTCCCCCTTTTTCCCTTTTTATCCCTCCTTTTCCCACTTTTAATCAGAATTAGAAATTGGAATTCCAGATTTTGGGGGGAGAATTTTAGAGAATTCAGGAGAATTTTAGGGAATTGGAAAGGATTTGAGGGATTGGGAATTTGAATTAAAGGGATTTGAAGGAATTTAAGGGATTTGAAGGAATTTTAGGAAATCCAGAGGGTTTGAGGAAATTTTAGGTTTGGAGAATTTGGACTTTTTGGGACATTTTGGGGGCATTTGGGGACATTGGGGACATTTTGGGGACATTTGGGGACATTTGGGGACATTTTTTGGGCTTGGGACATTTTGGGATTTTGCGCCGTCATCTCCGTGTCCAAATCCCATTTTTTCGGGTGAGAAAAGCCCCATCCTCCTGATGGGAAAATTCCTTAATTTTGGTTTTTTTAATGGAATTTGGGAGGGAATCCCAGTTTTGGAATGGGATTTTGGGGGTGGGGGTTCATGGATCCATCCCAAATCCCAAAAATTTGGAATGTTCCATCCCGCCCATTCCCGCTATATTCCCCATTTTTTTCCCCTTTTCCCCTTTTTCCCTTTTTTCCCCTTTTCCCACTCATTTTCCCCTCTTTTTCCAAATTTTTCCTCCTTTTCTCCACTCTTTTCCTTCCTCCTTTCCCTTTTTTCCTTTTCCCTCTTTTTTCCCACCTTTCCCTTTTCCCCTTCCCCCCACTCTTTTCCCCCTCTTTCCTCTTTTTTTTCCCCGTTTTTCCCATTTTTCCCCATTTAATCTCTCGTT
>VKON01000928.1:60241-105161 GCA_009741485.1 Malurus cyaneus samueli | reverse complement strand
GTCCGCCCTCTCCCGCTCCGCTCCGTCGTCCCGTCTCCCGCTCCGTTCCCCGCTCCGCTCCGTTCCCGCCCGCTCCGTTCCCGCTCCGCTCCGCTCCGCTTCCCCGCTCCGCTCGCTCCGGTCCCCGCTCCGCTTCCGCTCCGGTCCCTCTCCCGCTCCGTTCCCCGCTCCGTTCCGCTCCGCTCCGCTCCGATCCCGTTCCTGTCCCGCTCCGGTCCCGCTCCGTTCCCGTTCCCGCTCCGTTCCCGCTCCCGCTCCGGTCCGCTCCGCTCCGTTCCCGCTCCGCTCCGTTCCCCGCTCCGTTCCCGCTCCCGCTCCGTTCCCGCTCCCGCTCCGGTCCCGCTCCGCCGCCGGAAGCCCCGGTACCGGAAGTCCCTCCCGGCGGAAGTGCCGCCCTCATCCGCCTCCGGTCCGGGTCCGGGCAGAGCGGCGGCGGTACCGGGTCAGTGCGGGACGGGACCGCACCGGGACAGAGATCCCCCGACACGGCCGGCAGGGAGGGGAGGGGACCCGGGGCAGGGGCAGCGCCCCGCCAGGACCGTCCGTGGGGCGGGGGATCGCTGCGGGGCTCCGCTGGGGCTGTGCGGGAGGGACCGGCCTGTCCGTGTCCCGGGAGCGGGTGGGAACGGGAGGCTCTGTCCGTGTCCCGGGAGCGGAACGGGAACGGGAGGCTCTGTCCGTGTCCCGGGAGCGGAACGGGAACGGGAGGCTCTGGTGTCCCGGGAGCGGAACGGGAACGGAGCGGCTCTGTCCGTGTCCCGGGAGCGGAACGGGAACGAGCGGCTCTTTCGGTCCCCGGGAGCGGGTGGGAACGGGAGGCTCTGGTGTTCCCGGGAGCGGGTGGGAAGGAGCCGCCCCTCGCTGTCCCGGGGCAGTTCCGGGGCTCTCCGCGCTCCGGGGCCGCTCGGTCCCGTCCCAGCCTCCCCACCCGGTCCCGCAGCGGCGCGGCCATGGCGAACCACCTGCGCTTCGTGGGCCGCACGGTGATGGTGCACAACGGCAACGTGGAGGCGGCGTACGGCGTCCTCAACAGGTGAGGGGCCGGGGAACCGCGGGGCCGGGCGCGTTCGGCTTGGAGGGGCCCCAGATTGTTCACGAACTGGGTTCGGAACCGGAATGTCTGACGGGAGGGTCATGCCGGGCTTTTCCCATCAACTGCACGTCCCCTCGGATGCGGGAGGAGCTCCAGTGGAACAATGGAATAACTCAGCACAGAACAGGTGAGGGGCAGCGCTGTTTCTTGGAAAGCGGAGACAATCCCATTTCTGAGCTGTGCACTCCCGCACACTCCTTCATCGGTCCCAACCTGAACGAAGCTCGGGGGATTCCTTCACCTGCTCCCTCTCCCCGTGGAGGGACGGCGAGGAGCAGGAGCTGCGGGTCCCCACGGGAGGGGAGCGAGCTGTGCTCGGTGTTTGCAGCGTGGGGCGGTGGCTCGATCCTCATTCACACACCCAGAACCCTTCCTGCCGCTCAGCGCTCCCCTCTCCCGCAGGATCCTGGCGCAGGACGGCGTGGCCGAGGCGGTGCGGCGCTCCCGCTACTACGAGAAGCCGTGCCGGGCGCGGCGGCGGCGGGCGTTCGAGGCGTGCCGGCGGGTTTACTGCAGCGAGATGGGCCGCAGGATCGCCTTCCTGGCGCGGAGCGGCCGCCAGGACCCGTGGCTGGGCTGCTGAGCGGGGCCGGCCCCAATAAAGGCGCTGCAACACTGATGGCCGTTAATTGACTCTGGTTAATGAGGGGGCGGGAGGGGCGGGGTCAGGGGCGGGGTCGGGGTTGCCACGCCCCCTCCCGGGGGTGCGCCTCACCGAGCGCGCGCTCCCCGGGCCCCGCCCCCTTCCCGTTCCCGGCACCACCGCGCACGCGCCGCGCGCTCATTTCCGCTTCCGCCGCGACGCGCCGTCACCGTCAGGGCGGGCCGGACCGGGAGCGCTGAGGGCGAGCGCCGGTGAGGAGAAAACGGCGCGGGAGGCGGGCGGGCTGCGGGGGCGGCGGGGGCGGAGGTGGCCCGGGGTAAGAGCCGCGCTGAGGGCGCCGCGCGGGGCCCCGCTCGCAGCTCCCGGCGGTGGCGGCTGCCGGGCCTGGCGGGGCCGCTGAGGTGCGCAGGACGGGGCGGCGGGAGCTCCGTGTCTCCTCCGTCCGTCCGTCCGTGTGAGGCTGAGCCCCGGTCGGGCGGTGCTCGGGCAGCAGTCACTGACACCGCCGTGGGTTCCGGGGCTTTGGGAGCGCTGCGGCCGCTGGAGCTGCACCCCACGGGCACGGGCCGGCTCTGCTCCCCGCTGGCCCCCTAAGCCGCTGCTTCCTCTGCACAGCTTGGTGCTCAAATGAAGGCTGACCCGGCTCTAGATTAAACGAGTTCTGTAGTTTATTGCGGGCGTGCTCAGAGCTGTTGATCCGGCGAGGCGATAATTCATCAGTTCTGCTTGTCCTGAGCCTCTGCAGGGTCAGAACTGGCGGGGGAAACGCCAGGATCCGGGTTCGGGCTCTGTTGGGACCTCTCTCCAAGGAAGCTGCCAGGAAAAGGAGAACCCACAGAGATTTTCCAGGCTCTGGAGAGAGCCCGGGCCCTGCAGGAACCAACAGTCACCTGAAATGCAGAGGATCTGTGTTCGGACTGAGCCCTGGGGCCCGTTCCCATCGCAGGGAGGATCACTGAGCCCCAGGATCCCATTCTCAGGTGCAGGAAGGACAGCCACGCCATGCCAGGTGTCCATTCCCACACGAGGGCTGTGGTGCAGCTCGTCCCTAAGGAGATTGTCCCCGTGGCTCCAGATCCGATTAGGGCCCGAGCCAGTTCAACACAGTTACAGCTGCAGCCCGGGCTGTGAGCACTGCAGGCTGTGAGCAGCCCCACGGAGGGGTTTGGGGGTCCTGGAGAGAACTGGGGGGCTCAGGGAGGGGCTGTCCCCACAACAGACGGTCCTGCTTTGCTTTTGGAAGCACAGGAGCACTGTGGTGCGTCCATCCAGAATCCCTGAGGAAACGTGTGCAGGTCCAGGGTCCCCTCGAGGGCTTGGCTCGTTTTAGCCCAAGGTTTAAAAACAAAGGAGCACAAGTTGTCTCCAAGAGCTTTTCCTTTCCATGAGCCTGATCCTGAGGGAGCAGGAGCCTGTTTGATGGCTCTGCTTCCTGTCAGATGATTCCAAGGCGGGTTTTTTGCTCTGTTTCTTTCCAGGTCCAAGCCGGTGTTTCTGCTCCTAGCCGGGTTTTTGCTCTGTTTCTTTCAGGTCCAAGCCGGTGTTTCTGCTCCTGAGCCGGGTTTTTTGCTCTGTTTCTTTCCAGGTCCAAGCCGGTGTTTCTGCTCCTGAGCCGGGTTTTTCTGCTCTGTTTCTTTCCAGGTCCAAGCCAGGTGTTTCTGCTCCTGAGCCGGGTTTTTTGCTCTGTTTCTTTCCAGGTCCAAGCCAGGTGTTTCTGCTCCTGAGCCGGGTGTTTCTGCCCTGTTTCTTTGCAGGTCCAAGCGGGTGTTTCTGCTCTGCTTCTTTCCAGGTCCAAGCGGGTTTTTCTGCTCTGTTTCTTTCCAGGTCCAAGCCAGGTGTTTCTGCTCCTGAGCCGGGTGTTTCTGCTCTGTTTCTTCCAGGTCCAAGCCGGGTGTTTCTGCTCCTGAGCTGGGTGTTTCTGCTCTGTTTCTTTCCAGGTCCAAGCGGGTTTTGCTGCTCTGCCCTGGCAGGGATGGCGCTGTCCAAGCGGGAGCTGGACGAGCTGAAGCCATGGATCGAGAAGACGGTCAAGCGCGTGTTGGGCTTCTCAGAGCCCACCGTGGTCACTGCAGCACTCAACTGTGTGGGGAAGGGCATGGACAAGAAGAAAGCAGCAGGTACGTCCTGGGGGGGTTGTGAAAGAGCCCAAACCTGCCCAGGGTGGAGGGGCAGGGACACAGGGAATCCTCTCACTGCGTGAAGTGAGGATGAGCAAATCCATCAGGCGAGATGTGAGCTTGGAATGTGTTACAACATCCACTAAGTGAGAATGATTCCTTTCTCAAGGAATTGGAAATGGTAATTTGATCAGGGTGTTCTTTTTGCCTACCACAGCCCTAATTTGTTTCTGTTTGAGGCCCAGACTCCCTTAATCCCACAGTTCAAAGCTCTTGACAGCAGGATCCACAGATCCCAGATGCTTCCAGAGCCCTCCCTGTGTTTGTAAATTTAAGTGTTTTACAATTCCCAAGGAATCTCTGTGGATTCTCCATCCTCCCGCTCACCCCAAGCTCAGAATTCTGCACTGATCTGTTTTTCATCTTTTCCAGACCACCTCAAGCCCTTCCTGGATGATTCCACACTACGATTTGTAGACAAACTCTTTGAAGCCGTGGAGGAAGGACGGAGCTCCCGGCACTCCAAATCCAACAGCGACCGGACCCGCAAGCGGGAGCTGAAGGTGATTATTGATTGTTTTTCCTGTGGTTGGGTGGTGTGCAGGCAGCACTGGGGTTCTGGCACACTCTCCTCTTCCAGAGAGGTACAGCTCGGAACGTTCAAGAGAAACGACTCTTTCCCTGATGAAGTGTGGGAGCCTTTACCTTGCGGTTCTCTTTCCAAAGCCAAGGTGCATGCCTGGCTTTGGGTTTGTGTCAGGCTGCTGGAATGACTCGATGGGGATCCATCTCCCTTCTCCTCAGTGCTCCTGGTGCTTGTGTTTTCCTCTGGAGCCTGGCAGAGCTGCTCCCAGTGACTGCCATCGCTCTCGGTGCCCCGGTGCACTGCCTGGGGCTCTGTGCTGGATGTTCTGGTGGCCTTTCATTCCCTTTCTCCACCCACAATCATCAAGAGGTGATTCTTGGCAGCTCCTGTCCTAGCTCAGGATTGATTTCAGCTGGGATTCTGCACCTCTGGTGTTTCTCCCCTGTCTGGGGTGATGGAAGGCTGTTTTCACTCAGTTTCTTCTTTGAGGACTTCTCTCATCGTCATCCTCATCATCTAGAACTGCCTTTTCCTGTCACTCTGTCAGGTCTGACAGGCCCTGTGTGTGCTGCTCCCCCTCGCAGTGATTTTCCTTTCACTCTTGCTGAGGTTCCTGTTTGATGGCAGTCTGGGTTTCCCTGACACTTGCAGTCAGCACTGAGCCAGGTGAGCCAGAGCAGTCCCGTGCAGGATCTGCATCTCTTTGGGAGTTGGGACAAGCTGCCTGTGCCCTCTTTTCTATGAAGAACTTGCTTTTCTTTCATCCATGGCAGTGGTGCCAGGCTGTCCCTGGGCTGTGGAAATGTGAGGGTCGAGTGGGACTGGGGGTGCAGCTGCTCCCCTCGGGCTGCTCAGGGGCAGGGCACAGATGGGGACATTGGCATTGCCATCACTTGCTGATGGCAGCAGTGTGGTGACAGCCTGAGGGGTGGCTGGAGAGCAGCACTGGAGAGGATCTGTGCTGGCAGCACGAGCAGGGCTGGGGTACAGCAGGGGACCCTTCCCCAGTGCAGCCCAGGGGTGTCTGCTCTGAGCACTGCTGGTGCTCCTGCCTGAGCCAGAAGCTGGGCTTAGCCGAAAGTGCTTCTTCTTCTCTTGGCTCCTCCTGTGGAGAGGGGTGTCCCTTCTGCCAAATCCTCACTCTTCTCTCTGGAATTACATTTCTTGGAGCTTCTCCATCACGCTCTGGGCCTGTCTGGACCCTGCAGGAACACAAACTGCTCTCTGAGGTGCTCAGGTTGTGGCAGCACTTGCAGACTGACTGAACTGGCCCCACAGTGCAGGCTGTGGAGAGGAATTGTCCTGGCACAGATAGATCCCACAGTCGGGCAGGGATTTGTCCTGGCACAGGTAGATCCCATAGTGTTGGACAGGGATTTGTCCTGGCACAGGCAGATCCCACAGTTGGGCAGTGCTGATTCCCAGTGCCACTTGCTGGGCTGCTCCTCACTCCTTGGTTCACTTTGGGGTAGGTCATTGCTTGGGAAGGTCAGGAACTGAACGTAAAGTTTCCACACTTTATACTATGGGCAAGTCCTTTCTCTTGAACTTGTAGGTTTTCCAAGAAGTACCTGTGTGGCTGAGGAAGTGTCCTTGTAGGATATGAACATAGTGAAGAAGGGATTGCAACTAACGCTTACAACCGGTGTGTATATTTTCTTTTCAAATAACACCTTGACACACACACTGCAGTGCCCCAGGCACGGACACATCCAGGTTTGCACACACAAAGCAGGCACTGCCGATGGAATCCACAGGAGCTGGGCTGGGCCTGCCCACAGCTCTGTGCTGTGCCTTTTGCTGGATGACCTGATGCTGCTGGAAGCACATTAGAGGGGTCATTGCTCCATTTTCTCTCTGAGCTCTGCTTTCTGGAGTGGCTCTGGCCTTGGATCTGCGCTGGAGTGCTCTGGGCTGGAGCGTGAGGGAATGCTGGAGGTGTCCCAGCCCTCCTGGGTCCAGGGCTGCATCCTCCTTTTGGGAGGACAGCACAGATTCCTTCACCAAACCCTCTCAAGTTGGTGGAAGTTGTGGAAATGTTTTTATCCCAGTCAGGTCAGCTCTGGGCAGACTTTTTCCATCTTTCCATGTTGCTGAGCTGTTAAATCTCCTCAGTGCCAGTCCCCCACTCTGAGCACCCAAAGGAAAGGTGGTGGCTGTCACACAGGCGTGTCCCTGTGATGTCTCCTGTCCTTCAGGCTCTTGCATGGACCTCATTGGTGTTTCTCTGGTGGGGGAGCAGGGCCAGGCTCAGCTGGGCTCGGCCTGCGTGTGTCCCCCCAGAATTCTGCTGTGTGGAGCCGGAGCTGAGCCGTGCTGGTGGTTTCTCATCTCACATCCTGCTCTGGGAGGAGAACTCTCTGTTCTAACCACAGCTTTCTCCTCTTTTTTGCCTTAGGACGTGTTTGGTGATGACTCTGAGGTGTCCAAGGAATCCTCTGGCGTCAAGAAACGGCGCATCCCACGGTTCGAGGAGGTGGAGGATGAACCTGAAGTTATTCCAGGCCCGCCGTCAGAGAGCCCGGGGATGCTGACAAAGCTGCAGGTGAGTCTACCTGGGCTCTGTCCCAACATGGTGCAGAGTTTATCCTAACTGTCATCCCAAACAGAGGAACTGTATCCCAATGGCAAAGTAAAGCTCCTTGTGTTTCCCCACAGATCAAACAGATGATGGAGGCGGCCACGCGGCAGATCGAAGAGAGGAAAAAGCAGCTGAGTTTCATCAGTCCTCCCACACCACAGGTACTATGGGCAAATCCCACCTGTCCCCAGTCCCTGTTTCCCCTGATGTATTGGGTGTGCTGTAACCAAACTTTCTTCTCTGTCAACAGCCCAAGATTTCATCTTCATCGCAGTCGGAGCGGCTCCCCATCGGCAACACGATCCAGCCCTCGCAGGCAGCCACCTTCATGAACGACGCCATCGAGAAGGCCAGGAAAGCTGCAGAGCTGCAGGCCCGCATCCAGGCCCAGCTGGCCCTCAAACCCGGGCTCATTGGCAACGCCAACATGGTGGGGCTGGCCAACCTGCACGCCATGGGCATCGCGCCGCCGTGAGTACCCCGTGCAGGGGTGAACGCTGGAGTGTGGGGCAGGGGCTGGCCAAAGGTTCCTCCCGTGCTTTAATGGCTTTAACTGCTGCTGAGGAACACATTTTATATTCAAGAGGTGAAATGGAGGTTCTTCCTCCCTTGGCCAAGATTCTCAATTTGTGCACACAAAGTTTGAGTTCCTTCTAGGAGCACAGATGAGCTGTAAAAATACAGAAATTGGAAATAAGCTCAATTTTCCTTTAAATTAGTGCTGTATTCACATTTTAATGCAGCATTTCTTGTGGTGCCACCAGGAAAGTGGAGCTGAAGGATCAGACCAAGCCCACGCCGCTGATCCTGGACGAGCAGGGCCGGACGGTGGATGCCACCGGCAAGGAGATTGAGCTGACCCACCGCATGCCCACGCTGAAGGCCAACATCCGAGCGGTCAAGAGAGAGCAGTTCAAACAGCAGCTGAAGGAAAAGCCCTCAGAGGACATGGAGTCCAACACGTACTTTGACCCCCGGGTCTCCATAACCCCAGCCCAGCGGCAGAAACGCACCTTTAAATTCCACGAAAAAGGCAAATTTGAGAAAATCGCCCAGAGGTTGCGAACGAAGGTATCAGAGGTGTCATTCTGCTAACGAGAGCACGGGTGGGAGGGGATTCTCCTCTCCTCTCCTGGACTGGGGTGGCTTTGATTAAAGCTTTCCAGTAAAGCCACCTGAAACTTTTCCTTAAAAACTCCATTCTTATTGGGATGGTGTGTGCCCAAGTTAACACTTGTGTATGTGAAGGGTTTTCTCACCACTTTCTTTACCTGTTGAAGGGCAAACCCTCCTGTTTTTGACAAAACATTAAAGTTCCCAAGAGAACAGTTTCTTCTCTGGCTGAGTGATCAAGCTGGAAGTGGAGATTTAAAGGAATATTGTTAAAATGTCCATGTTCTTGGGGATAGGGGGAGAGAAAAAGTCCAGGGGTACAGTCCCTAGAAGGAGAAGTCCTTAAAGGTTCCTTTGGAATGTTCCATGGTCCTGAAAGGCTCAGGAATAAGAGGAGAGTTTTGGGAGCTTCTCTTTGTCATCACGTGCTGTGTTTCTCTTACAGTCTGCTTCAGATTGTTAAAAACCCAGAATAAATCAGCAGGTGATCCGTGTTGAGCTTTTCACAGAGGTTCTGCTGTTTTGGAATGACCTTTCTGTTCCATTCTCCTCTTCATTCTCAGGCTCAGCTAGAAAAGCTGCAGGCAGAGATCTCGCAGGCTGCCAGGAAAACTGGGATTCACACTTCCACCAAGCTGGCTCTGATCACCCCTAAGAAGGAGCTGAAGGAGGGGGAGATCCCGGAGATCGAGTGGTGGGACTCCTACATCATCCCCAATGGCCTGGACCTGTGAGTATTTGCAGGTGCTGATGGTTCTGCCACAGCAGGAGCTGGGTGAGCTGCTTGGGGATAACGTGGGGAGTCAGGTCAGATGTTTGTGCTTGAGCGTCCAATTCCACTCTGATCTCCACGATGCAGGCACCGGGTTTGATCCTAAAGTTCCTCTTGGTGCTGCAGTGGCAGCTGCTGGGGAGTTTGGGGGATGTTTTAGCCCAAAGTTGGGGACGTTTGGTTTTGTTTAAAGCATGAGCATTGTGCCCAAGTCATGTTGACAGTGGATGTGGGGAGCTGCCTCTGAACCCCGAGATGGGGGGAGACACGGGTGCATTACCACCCTGGCACTGTGCATTCCTTCAGCCCATCAGGCTCTGGGCTGGCATTTGTAGGAATTCCTGCTGGGAATTCTGCCCTGACACCCAGCTCTCTCCTTTCCAGAAAAGGTGGGACGACCTCAAAGAGAGACGAGTACTTTGGGATCACAAACCTGGTGGAGCACCCAGCCCAGCTCAACCCCCCAGGTAGGGCCCCTGCTGTGGGTTTGTGGTGCAAACAACCCCATGGTCCATTGGGCTCTGTGTGCTCCTGGTCCTGATGCCCCTGTCCCAAGCGGGTATTCGGGTGTCACCCCTGGTCCCTAGCGCTCGTGGCCCGTTGGTGTTCAACAGCGGGCCTGTGTCCCCTGGTCCGGGCTCTGCCCCCTGGCCCAGTGGGGCTCTGTGTCCCCTCCTGGTCCTATGGGGCCTGTGTCCCCATGGTCCCAGTGGGCGCTCGTGTCCCCGTCCCAGTGGGCTCTGTGCCCCTGGTCCAGTGGGCTCTGTGTCCGGCTCGGTCCTGGTCCGCAGTGGGCGTGGGGAGCGGGGGCTCTGTGTCCCCCTGGTCCCAGCGGGGCTCTGTGTCCCCCTGGTCCCAGCGGGGCTCTGTGTCCCCTGGTCCTGTGTCCCCCTGGTCCCAGTGGCTCTGTGTCCCTGGTCCCGGGGCCCTGTGTCCCCCTGGTCCAGGGGGCTCGTAGTCCCCTGGTCCCAGTGGGCTTGTGTCCTCCGGTCCCAGTGGGGCTCTTGTGTCCGCCTCTGGCCAGTGGGGCTCTGTTGTCCCCGTCTGCCCAGTGGGCTCTGTGGTCCCTCTGGTCCCATGGGCTCTGTTCCTCCTGGTCTCATGGGCTCTGTGTCCCCGGTCCCCAGTCGGGAGGCGCTCTGTGTCTCTCACTGGTCCCAGTGGGGCTCTGTGTCCTCCTGGTCCCAGTGGGGCTCTGTGTCCCCCTGGTCCCAGTGGGGCTCTAGTGTCCCTGGCCCACTGGGTCACCTGTCCTGCGGGTGCTCTGTGTCCCCTGGTACAGTGGGGCTGTTCCTGCATATCCTCCAGGGCACATTCCTGATGCTCTCATTTCTCTGCCAGTGGACAGTGACACACCTGTCACCCTGGGCGTGTATTTAACAAAGAAAGAGCAGAAGAAATTACGGCGCCAGACCCGGCGAGAAGCCCAGAAGGAGCTGCAGGAGAAGGTCAGGCTGGGCCTGATGCCACCACCAGAGCCCAAAGGTGGGTGACAGCCAGGCCCAGGCCGGGCATTGCACGGGTCTGAAATCACATGGAGATGGCTTTATGTGCCTCCCATAAAGTGTTTATGTGCCCTCCCAGCTCCTCTCCCGTTCCCTTGCAGTGAGGATTTCCAACCTGATGCGGGTGCTGGGCACGGAAGCTGTGCAGGACCCTACAAAGGTGGAAGCTCATGTCCGAGCACAGATGGCCAAGAGACAGAAGTGAGTGGCAGCTTCTACTTGACATTTTGGGACATTTTCTGGTAGATTCAGTGCAGGCGTTTTGTTTAGGACTGGCGTTTTCCATGCTACCTGTTTTCTTTCAGGGCTCATGAGGAAGCAAATGCAGCAAGGAAGCTCACAGCAGAGCAGCGGAAAGCCAAGAAGGTGAAAAAGCTGAAGGAAGATGTTTCCCAGGGAGTTCACATAGCTGTGTACAGGTGAGGGAGCTCAGGGAGTGCAGAGGGAACAATTGGGCAGAGAGAGACCTCTCAGGGCTGGGATAACAATTCTGATTTTCCACAAATATTTGATTCTTTTTCTTGTTATATCCTTAGGGTCCGAAACTTGAGCAATCCAGCCAAAAAATTCAAAATCGAGGCGAATGCTGGGCAGCTGTACCTCACGGGCGTGGTGGTCCTGCACAAAGATGTCAATGTGGTGGTGGTAGAAGGAGGTGAGGCCTTCTCGGCAGTTTGGGGTCACCACAAAGCGTTCTGGAGCTTGCCTCCAGCAGGAATTGCTGTGGAAATTGGTGACAGGGGTAGGGAATAAACTTGTGAGGTGGCAATTAGAAATTCCCTTAATTACATAGCTCCTAGGGTTAGCAATGAGTGCAGTAACCCAGTGAGAAAAGCCGCAGCATTCCGTGTGGAAGGGAGCCTGTGACAGCTGCAGGTTAAGGGATTTTCTGAGAATGTTGAGTTTTGATTCTTCCACAGGCCCAAAAGCACAGAAGAAATTCAAACGTCTGATGTTGCATCGAATAAAGTGGGACGAGCAGACATCGAACACGAAGGGAGAGGGTGAGCGATGTTGTGCTGGGGTGAGAGGGGCGAGTCCTGCTCCACTTCCAGGCTAAATGGGCTTTACTGGTGGCCTTTTTCCAGATGATGATGAGTCTGACGAGGAGGCCGTTAAGAAAACAAACAAATGCTCTCTGGTTTGGGAGGTGAGTTGTGCTGGTGGTTCTGTACCTGAACGGGGCTGAGGCGGAATCCAACTCCCCATCACTTCCCTTGAGCTGTACCCTGAAAAAAACGTGCATTGCCATATTCCCCGTGTCCCTGGGGTGACGTGTCCTGCACAGAGGGTGGGAATTTGAGTTTGGGTGGGAATTTGAGTTTGGGTGGGAATTTGAGTTTGGGTGGCACATCAGCCTGGTCTCCCTTTGCAGGGCACGGCGAAGGATTTGAATTTGGGTGGGAATTGAATGGGTGGGAATTTGATGGGTGGAATGGATGGGTGGCACATCAGCCATGTCTCCCTTCACAGGGCACGGCGAAGGATTTGAATTGGGGTGGGAATTGGAATTTGGGTGGGAATTGGAATTTGGGTGGACATCAGCCTGGTCTCCCTTCGCAGGGCACGGCGAAGGATCGCAGTTTTGGCGAGATGAAGTTCAAGCAGTGCCCCACAGAGAACATGGCGCGGGAGCACTTCAAGAAGCACAGCGCCGAGCACTACTGGGACCTGGCCCTGAGCGAGTCTGTGCTCGAGTGCACGGACTGAGCCCGGCCACGGCCCCACAGCCGCTCCCGAGCCGGACAGCGCCCCTCACTCCCCTCCGTACCCCCATTAAAGACATATTTTTTAAAACAAATGGTCGTCGTGCGTTTTCGGGTAGAGGACGGCATCGCCCCTGCGTTGCTGAGGGGTCAGGGGCAGAAGCGATTCCCCTCTGATGTGAGGACAGAGCCCCGAGCTGGGCCAGGACAGGCTCCGGTGGACACCGGGAATTTCTGCCTGCGAAGGTGTCAGAAGATGGAGCCGCCATTCCAAGAATGACTGGATATGGCACTCGGTGCTCTGGCGGGGTGACACGGTGGCAATGGGTCACAAGTTGGACTCAGAGGACTCTTTCAGCCCCGGTGATGCCGGGATTTGTGCCATAAACGCCGTTTTTCCCCTCAGGCGGTGCCCGCGCTCTCCGCGCCCCTCACGGCCCGGAAGGGGCAGAGCGCGCGCGGGAGCGCCGCCATCTTGGCGGGGGGAGGGGGCGGGGCGTGCGCGCGCAGGCGGGGAGGGGGCGGCGTGCGCGTGCGCGTCCGCCCGTGTGCGGGAGTCACAAAAGGGGCGGGGGGGCGGCGCGCGCGCGGGGGGGGCCGGCCCTGAGCGCCCCCGGTACCGGCACCGCCTCCGGTACCGACACCGCCTCAGGGCCGGGACCGCCTCCGGTACCGCCCGGCACTCCCGCGGCCCCGCGAGCCCACCGGGCCGGACCCCTCCGCCACCTCCCGGGCCGAGCGGCTCCTCCTGCCGGGACCGCCTCCCGCCGCCTCTGGCACCGCCCGAGCACCCCCCGGGCCTCCTCGATCTCCCGGGCCGTGCCCGCCGCCCGCCCCGTCCCGGGCCCCGCCGCCCCGTGAGGCGCCCGCCCCGCCGCCCCCTGACGGCCCGGGCGCGAGCAGCGCGGAGATGGCGGCGGCGGCGGAGGCGGCGGCCGGGCCTCCTCATCCTCCTCATCCTCATCCTCGGCCGCCGCCGCCTCGTCCGCGGCGGCGCTGGAGGCCTCGCTCGACAGGAAACTGCAGGCGGTGACCAACACCATGGAGTCCATCCAGGGCCGTCCTCGTGGTGCCTGGAGAACAAGCGGCACCACAGCACATCGTGACCACTGATGAAGTGGCTGCGCCGCTGTGAGTGCGGGCCGGGGCGGCGGGGACGGAACGGGGGCAGAACGGGGGCAGAACGGCACGGAACGGGCAGAACGGGCACGAACGGCGGGAGGGAGGAGGGAGGGATGGTCCCGGCCTGCAGCGGGGAGAGCCCGCTCGGACACCCGGGGACTGCGCAGGGTCGGGCTCATCCGCGTAGAACGGTTTGGGTTCAAAGGACCGTAAATCCCATCCAGTCCCACCCCGTGCCATGGCAGGGACACCTTCCGCTATCCCGGGTTGTTCCGAGCCTGGCTTTGGACACTTCAGCGATGGGACAGTCACAATTCCTCTGGGCAACCTCTGCCAGGGCCTCACCACCCTCCCTCACAGGGAAGAATTCCTTCCTGACACTTCATCTAAGTCTGCCCCTTTTACTTTGAAAATATTCGCCCTTGTCCCGTGTGCATCACCTTGTCATCCTTGGAAGAGCCTGCACCTCAGTGGCACCTTTGTCCCTCTGAACCCATGATCTCCTAAAGCATTATTGACACCTGTTTGTGTGTCCTGGGGTGGGCACAGGCAGTGCAGTGCCAGTGCTGAGGTTTGCCCCATCAGGACGTGTCCCTGGCCTGGGGGACAAGGTTGGTGTTGGCAGAACGTGGTACCTCCACTGCTGTGGGAAGCTTTGACTCTTCTTGTGGGAGTTTTAGGAAGTTTTGCTTGGTAGGAGCATGGAGATAACATTCCCACCCCAAAATGTCGATCTGGTGTGTGCTGAACCTTTTGGAAAGTTTGGGAGAGTTGGGTTTCTCTGTCCAGGCACTGCTGCAGAATGCAGAGGACCCTCTTTCCCCCAGAGTTTGATCTGTTTTGTCCATCCTCCATGGGATTGAGGAGAGGAAGGTGACAGCCTTGGAGGAAGATGCCCTGGGCTCTCCTGTCTGGCTGTTGCTGCCACCTCTCCTCGAAATCCTCGTCCCCTGGACACCCCTTGGCACTGTGGCGTCATCCTTGGGGCTCTTCTCCCTCCTGCTCTGAGCACATGCCTCCCGGAGAAAATCCAATCCAACTTTCCCCAGGATGTGCTAACTCCTCTGGATGTGGTGTCCCTTGTCACAGCTGTCCTGGCTCTTCCCTCAGTGTTCTTCCATCACTCCTTCCCCTTTCCAAGCTCAGCAGAAAGCAACAGGAGTGTTCATGCAAGGGGATGCTGCTGCATCTTCACCTTTGGGAGGTTTCTGAGGGGAATCTGAGTGTGCCAGAGGGTCTGCTCAGAGTGTTTGGGTGTGATTGAACAGGACCATCCACGGGCTCTGAAATGCTGTTTGTGTTGGTGCCACTGTGGCTGCTTTGGAGCAGGTAGAGGGGCTGAGCTGGGTTTAGCTCTGCACTTTCCTGATTGTCCATATTTCTTCTCTGGTTTAAACTGAGAGGAGCTTTTCCCCCATTGGATAAATCCCACTGCTCTTGGAGCCAGCGTGGCTCTTCCTCCCGTGTGCTCTGGGTGTCTCTTGGTTTGTAACTTTGGCTCTGGGTGAGTGCTGCTCTGTGTGCTCAGCCTCAGGCTGGAGCCCCACTCCAGGTTTCTTTCTGCTGTGGAGATGTTGGATCATTTAAATCAAAGGTTTAGAATTCTTCAAAATTAATTTTACTGCAAAATTGATATTACTAAGGTCTGGAATCATTGCTCTCTGCTGGGATGGAGGGAACATCCAGTGAGCAGCAGGAGAATTGGCACTAGAGCACTGGGTTTAACTAAACCACAGAAACCCTATTGCAATGGGATAATGATCTGAGAGATTATCCAGGCTGGCATTTTGGGGAAAGCTGGCTCCAGATTATTTTGGAAATTTGCTTCAGTTGGATTCTCAGCCCTCCGGGCAGAGCAGAGCACTCTGTGCTCCAGAAAACCCACCTGAGCCTGCCCTGTCAGCATGTTCAGGGCTCAGGGTGTGAGCAACAGGTACTGGTGATGAGGCTTTGGCTCACTGGGTCTGGGCTGGAAAAACTCATTTTGGGGTCTGGGAGATGGGGCTCCGTGAGGCAATGGCCAGAGGAGTGGGGTCAGGGATAAAAGCTCATTTTGGGGTGTGGGAGATGGGGCTCCGTGCGGGGATGGGTGAGCAGCTGCTGTCAGGGACTCGGGGTTGGCTCTCACACCTTTGCTGTCAGTCCCAGGGCAGCAGCAGAGCGCAGGGAAAGGTGCAGGAGCAGGGAAAGGTGCAGGAGCAGGGAAAGGTTCAGGAGCAGGGAAAGGTGCAGGAGCAGGGAAAGGCTCAGGAGCAGGGAAAGGTTCAGGAGCAGGGAATTCCAAGGGCTCTGTCCCTGTGTCCCTCCTCACCAGCTCTGCAGTGATGCTCAGAGCAGGGCTGGCAGAACCGGTGCTGCTGCTGCAGGGGCTCAGGGAGGCTTAAGGACATCGACCCTGGGGATTTGAGGATCCATCCCAGTTAAGCCTTTGCTGTGTCCTCAGGTCTGCTTCCCTTCAGAGGAGGATCTCCTGTGCAGGCTCTTCCTTTGAACCTGTGTTCACTTGTGAATTCTCCCTGCATGAGAAAAAGGAACGTTCTGCTGGGAGCTTTTTTGGGGTGTGAGGGATGAGCTCCCACCCAGGGCTCTGCACCAGGAAAGATGCTGAGCTTCCTGAGAAATCCTGGAAAGCAGGAGAGCTGCAAGGTGCAGCTGTGCTGTGGGAAGTGGCTCTGCCAATGTAGGGACAACTGAAAAATGAACCATGATAGAGAATTGAAGGGTTTTTAATAAAAACTGCTTGTGCTTGCACCTGAGGGTAACACGGGCAGGTGAGAGGTGACAGCTCACGGGCAGGTGAGCCAATACCATCTCTTGGCATTGTTCCTCTAGTGAAATCCTCAGGAATGTCTGTTGGTGAAATGAATTATTAGAATGTGGATGAGCTTCCCAGGTTTGCCCACCCCGAGGAAGGGGTTTGGTGGAGTAACTCACTTTGGAGCTTTTGAGCATGAGGAGGGTCAGAGGAGTGAGAACAGCTGGGGGGAGTGTGGAAATCATTGGTAAATTGAAAATTTCCTCTCTGGGCCCTGGGTTTTGGACCTTGTAAACTCTGAAACTTTCCCAAAAGCAGGACTCAAATGTTGGCATCGAGGTGTGGCTGTTGTACTTCTGGCTGATGCTGACTCCAAATTCTCTTTTGTCCTCAGCTGCTTTTCCTCATCGGTTGAACCTTTTTTACTTGGCCAATGATGTGATACAGAACTGCAAGAGGAAGAATGCCATTGTGTTTCGGGACACCTTTGCAGAGGTGCTTCCCGAGGCCGCCTCATTAGTGAAGTGAGTAATGAACTAATGGGCTGTTGGGAGGCTGAGTGCCTCAGAAAGTGGAATTTTTCTTGTGACATCTCAAACTGTGTAGAAACATCAGCAGAACTGAAAGGATTCTGTTTGAACAGCTGTGTGTTTGCAGAGTGGGCCAGGGTGGGCATAAGCTGGGTTTTTAATTGCACATGGGGCTGGTTTGGGTCAAATTACACTGAGGTGGAGTGAGGGAAGCAGCAGTGTCCTGCACTGGGAGTAAAGAATTCTTCTCTTCCAGGGATCCATCGGTTTCCAAATCCATCGAAAGAATCTTCAAAATCTGGGAGGACAGAAATGTGTACCCTGAGGAAACCATTTTGGCACTGAAAGAAGCACTGAGTAAGTTCCTCACCCTTTGCATTTCTCACCTTCCAAAGTGCCACATGAGCTCGGAGAAGCTGTAGAAATAGTCTGGGGTCACTGAGGGGATGAGGCACAGGCTGTAACTCAGGGTGTGCGACGTGAGCAGTGCTGGATTCTCCTGTTCACCTCCTTTGTACCTTCCTGAAGGCAACTGGGAATTCTTTCACATGAGTTGGAACTGCTCCAGCTGAGAGCAAACACAACGTGAGGCTGAAATGATCCTGAACGTCCTGAGCAGGGAGCTCTGGCTCTACCAGTCCTGCTCAGTAATAGGTGGTTTAATGATAATATTTGTGAGTTAGGACGAGGCTGAAGCAAAGCTGGAGGGTGAAGAGTCCTCAAATCCTGAGGGGAAGAAACACTCGGAGTCAGTTAAACCAGGAATTAGCCAATGCTCCAGAAGTTGAAGGAAATCTGTCCAGTTTTGGCTTCACTCATGTGATTAGAGCTGCAGGTGCTCAGGAGAGCCTCAGGTGTGGTTTCAGGGCTGTGCCATCCCATCAGGAGCAGTGCAGTGTCTCGGGTCGGGCTGCAGCACGAGGACAGACCAAAGCTGGCTGTTGCATGCTGAGAAGTGACATTTGTGCTCTAATTGAAAACAAGTCTGTGAGGTCTCAGGTGAATCAGGAATCGTCGCTGCTTTCCCGATGGGCGCCACTTGCTTGTTCAATGCTGATTCCATCACAGCCTCCCTAAAGAGTTTGATTTTTAGATTCCTTGTGTTTTCCCTTTTTACTGTGATTTTTGAACTGTCTGACTGTAAGGGCAAACAGAAACTTGATTTAAAAATGGCAGACCACCCCCAGGTTGCTGCATCCCTGAGTTAACTGAGGTTCTCTGGGCATCCAGCAACTCCTCTAAGGACGTTGGTCGAGGTATTTTAAAACAAATTTCTGTTCACTCTTTCACCGTGCAACTGTACGGCTCCAAAAACCAGATTCTGACAGGAATCCCATAATGCCAGACTGCCAAAAATGAAATGTTTTCCAGGTACCACTTTCAAAACTCAGAAGCAGCTGAAAGAGTCTCTGAACAAACCGAATAAGCCGTGGAAGAAATCACAAAGTAAGGAACCACTGTGAACTCTGTGCACTAATGCAGAAATTGGCTGAGCCCAGCCTGGGCTGAGCTGCAGGCTCAGAAGGGCCCCAAATGTGCACACCAAGGAGGTGTTGGTAAACAAACACTCTGTAAAGGAAAGAAGTGAGGCAAACATGAGATACGAGAGAGAGCAGAGTTGTGGACAGGAGAGGAAAGAGCTGGTGGAACTTCTTGGAAAGTGGTCTTAGACTGGTCAGAGATGGAGAGAAGACAGAGAAGAAGGAGATGGATGTTCCCTTGGTGCTCCAGAGCACTCCTGGCCCAGCAGGGAGTGCAGGGACAGAATGTGGGGGTCCAACAGTCTGCAGGACTCAGCCCAGCAGGACAGAGTTCATTACAACAGAGCCACCCTAATGATCTCATTTGGGCCAAATCCCTGAGTGTCACCACAGAGATGGTGAGATGTGATGTGTGGGACATCAGATATGGTACATGGGACATGAGGTGTGACATTTGACATGTGAGACATCAGATATGGTACATGGGACATCAGGTGTGACCTGTGGGACATCAGGTGTGACGAGTGGCACAGGGTGACATCAGAAGGCTGAAAGAGTTTGGGTGTGTTTGTGTTTATTACTGGGCTTAACACCATGAGCTGCTTTCCCAGACAGAGCTCAGCTGTGTCCAGTGTGGATGGAAGGTTTAGCACTTTGCTTCTCATCAGCTCCTCATTTCTTCTTTCCTGTTTCTCCTGTTTTGTCCAGAATCTGATGGATTCAGCCAGCAGGACTCATCCCCACAGCCTGTAGCAGGGGTGACAGTTGTTAAGGCTCAGACCATGGTTAGACCTAGGAATGACCCAAGGGAGACCCTGCCCATGCAAACCTGGGCTCTGTGTCAGCTCCAGCTCTGGCACTTGGGGAATGACATTCCCTTCCCTGCAGAGGGGTGTAACTCCATCACTGATGTCACCATCAGACCAACCATTGCAGGGACTTGTCCTCCTGAGGAAAAGCTGTGCCCAGGAGGTGTTGAGAGCTGTTAAAAAGCAGCAGTGTCACTTAGTGAGCTCAGTCCCAGTCCAGCTGTGTGTCCATGTCCCCGTGAGCTGCCAGGAGCATTGAGGGACACGTGGATGGAGGGGAGGATGAGATGGGTACCACTGCAGTTATCTGAAAACACCTTTTATCAGGCTGCCTTTTGTGACTGCCTTTCCACTGGGATGTGCTTCCTTCATTTCTTCACGATTTTCCTTTGTCCCCACAGCCTCCACCAACCCAAAAGCTGCTCTGAAGTCCAAGATTGTCGCCGAATTCCGAGTAAGTGTGTGAGTGGAGGTGACCCATGGCATTGACCCCACCTGGGCAGTTTGATATGGGGTGACCCCAGGATGAGAGGCACCTTTAACACGAGGCTGTGACACCCATGAGCACAGGGAGGGTCTGGGCAGGCTCAGGACAGCCTTGTGAAGGGAGCTTGGGGTGGATGAGGAGTTGGTGGCAAGAAATTGTTCTAAATTCAGTCCCCTGACAGAGTGGGACATGTTCATGAAATGCACA
Source organism: Malurus cyaneus samueli (assembly GCA_009741485.1). NCBI lineage: Eukaryota > Metazoa > Chordata > Aves > Passeriformes > Maluridae > Malurus > Malurus cyaneus. The sequence goes on along the minus strand of VKON01000928.1, from coordinate 85,693 downwards.
GGCACCTGTAGAGCAAAAAAAGGGAATAAATAAAAAAGACCTGTCCCTGCTCTTAACCAGGAGATTTGTGGAATTGCAGCTCTTGCCTGATCTCAGGTTTTCTGACTGTGAGATTTGAGGTTAAAAATGCTGGGATCCACATGGCTCCTGGCTCAGCTCTTGCTTGGGAGCGATCTGGAGCCAGAGCAGAGGCTTCTCTTCTCTGGAATGTGATGAGGAGGCTTTTCCTGTTTGCTTTTTTCCAGCCCCAGTCCCTCATTGATGAGCTGCTGCTGTACAAACGCTCGGAGGATCAGATTGAGCTGAAGGAGAAGCAGCTTTCCACCATGAGGGTGGATGTGTGCAGCACTGAGACACTCAAGTGCTTGAAAGGTAAAGCCCCGAGGCACTGAAGGAGTTCAGGGAGCTCCTCAGTTCTGTCGAGCCAGAAAATGACAGAATTTGTGTCTGGAAAAGGCCAGAATTCCAGAGTGGGGTTAAGAACCAGCAATCGAGCCAAAGATCTTGGTTAGTTTGAATTTCTGGGGAAACTCAGCTGCAAAGCTCAGACCAAGCTCAGAGCAAGCAGGGGATCCCTGATGCCAGGGGATAACCAGGGTGGGCTGGGAGGTGCAGCACCACTGTCCCAAAATCCTGGGTGTGCCCCCCACAATTTCCATGGTGTTCATCTCCCTGCAGATAAAACGGGAGGGAAGAAATTCTCCAAGGAGTTTGAAGAAGCAAGCTCCAAGCTGGAGGAATTTGTCAATGGTTTGGACAAGCAGGTGAAGAACGGCCCCTCGCTCACCGAGGCGCTGGAGAACGCCGGGATATTCTACGAGGCACAGTACAAAGAGGTCAAGGTGGTGGCAAATGTAAGTAATGCCTTTTCTGGATCCTTCACAGGTGCAACAGCACCTGTCCAAGGTTGGGAAATGCCTCATCTCTCCATTCTCAACTGAAAAAGTTGGGATTTTTGTAAGGGTGGTTCTCAAAGAGCAGAATTGAAGCTTTGGGCAAGACATGGATATGCTGTCAAAATCCAGCAGTGGGAAGCTCAATTCGTGTGTGTTGCTGGAATTTTGGAGCCCCTCTAGATTCTTAAATGGGGCAAAATGAACAGTTTTTGTAACAAATGCTGAATCCTGGAAACCTGTGATTTATGTGGGAACTAGACAAACAAAAAAAGGACAATTGGTAAAGTGTTACAAAAACAACCAACACCCTCCAGACCCTACCAAAAGCCCCAAAGGGGCAGAACATGCTCGTTAAAAACTGGGGGAAGTTACGAAAATTGCTTTAAGTCAGCAGAAAAAGGTTTTATCTTCCCCACATTTTGTGGTTGTTGCCCTGTGAGTCTCATGGAGGAGCCGAGTTCTTAGCACTGCAGGGATTTGGAATTTGTTTGCTCAGGCTGCGTGTTGCATCTTTAAGGAGGCATGAAAGATCCCCAGTGTGATGTCCTTCCTTCCTTAGGCCTATAAAACATTTGCTAATCGAGTGAACAATCTGAAGAAGAAGCTGGACCAGCTGAAAGCGACCCTTCCCGATCCCGAGGAGTCTCCAGTCCCTTCCCCCAGCATGGACGCCCCGTCCCCGACGGGCTCCGAGTCGCCGTTCCAGGGCATGGGGGACGAGAGCAGCGCGCGCTCCCCGGCTGCTGCCGCCCGCAAGATGCTTTCTCCAGAGGCTGCCACAGACAACAGGGACGTGGAGGACATGGAGCTCTCCGATGTGGAGGATGATACGTCTAAAATCATTGGTATGTGATTGTCACAGGACAAACCAGGCCTTTCCAGGCTCGTGTGGGGTGTGGAGGAGGCACAAAGCCTGTGCTGGGCTGTGTTTGGTTTGGATCTCCCAGCACAAGCAGGGAAGCCCCAGTCCCACTGTGATCATTTGCATCTCCCAAAACACTCATCAAAGAGATTTCTGCAGCTGGGGGAATCGGAACTGATGTTCCCTGAGTCTCCCAGGGGGACTGAGTGACCTTTGTGCTCTTGTTCCCCACTCTGTGCTGCAGTGGAGGAGAGGAAGGACAAACAGGCTGCTCCAGCCCCGGCCCCTGCCAAGCCCGAGAGTGTCCCCAAAGCGGTGCCATCGGCTGCTGCTGCTGGCACAGCCTCGGGGACGGTGACAACGCCAGCTCCAGCCCCTCCAACCCCCCCGGCCCCAAAGGTGGTGAGCGCAGCTCCCATCCCTGCAGCACCAGCGCTCGCCTTGCCCAACCTGGCCAACGTGGACCTGGCCAAGATCAGCTCCATCCTCAGCAGTTTGACATCGGTGATGAAGAGCACAGGTGAGTGCTGAGCTGGGCCATGGGCACTGTCACACTGTCACTGGCAGAGCTGGCTGATCCTTTAAAGCTTTGATTGTGAGTGAATTTGCTGCTCTCAGAGGTCTGGCTCTGTCTCGGGCACCCAGTGTTCCCTTCCTGAGCCTCTCCTTGCTCGTGCTCAGTTGTGCCTGTGGCAGATCTGAGCCAAAAGCACTCAGGTGAGTGTGTGTGCTCCTGTCCCAGGTGTCAGTCCTGCCTCCAGACCTTCACCAGGGACCCCAACGAGCCCCACAGCTCTCACCAGTGGCCTGAAGACTCCTGTCCTGGGGGCCCCATCTGCTCCTTCCAATCCGTTAGCAAACATTCTCTCCAAAGTTGAGATAACCCCGGAAAGCATTCTGTCTGCTCTCTCCAAAACCCAGACTCAGACGGCACCGGCGCTGCAAGGTACTGGGGGAGGTATTGGGTGTTGGGGGAGGCTGGCAGGGTTTGGAGGGGCTGAAACGTGCTGCTCTGCTCGTCCTGAGGTGAGAACAGAGGGAGAAAAGCTTCAGTGGAATGTTTTACACCTGGCACGTGCGGGTGGTGTTTCTCAGGTGGCACAGTGTCACGGACCAGTGAGATCTGTCCCTGCCGTGTCCTTCCTGCTGTGCCACGGCTGAAATGCACGTATTGTAATTGGAACATTGCCTGTGAGGCTCCTGAGCTCCTCCACCACGAGCTCTCTGTGTTTTCCTTGTGCACAAAGCTGTCCAGAGGTTCTGCTCCTTCTCTGGCACCGTGCCTGCTCACCTGGTCATCGGGGCAGGGTTTCCCACTCGTGCCTGCAGACCAGGACAGGTTCTTACTCACCTGACTCCATGGTGTAATTTATATTTGTAGCTCAATCCAAGCCTCTGGCTGAAGGTTTCACCTCACTGGCTGCTGATGCCAGGCAGCAGAATCCAGTCCTTTCCATGGCTGGAGCCCGAGCAGGGGTTAGAGCAGATCAGGAGCCTTACCCATGGCAGGGCTCGGGGTGATTTGCCTCTGCCCTGGGTTCCTGATGCAGCAGTTGTGTTTTGCAGGGCTGTCATCCTTGCTGCAGAGTGTGGCTGGGAACACTGTTCAGTCGGGAGAAGCTGCCTCTCAGAGCACCTCAGCATCTCCAGCCAACACGACCGTGCCGTGCATGAAGGGGAGGAACGTCCCTTCCAATCCGCAGCCCTTCATAGCCAAAAGCTTTGGTTACTCTCCCAACTCAACCACGGCTGAGGTTTCCTCCACGTCAGTCAATAAGGCTCCCGTCGGACATACCCCAGCACTGTCAAGCTCGGGCTTTAAGCCACCAACCAATTCCCTGGGATTTTCCAGTTCCCACCCTCCCAGTCCTTCCTCCCTTTTGCCAACAGAAACCTCACTGGGTCAATCCTCTGAAATTTCAAAATCCAAGCTGGAATCGGAACCCCCTTCTCCCAGCTTGGAGATGAAGATACACAATTTCCTGAAGGGAAATCCTGGCTTCAGCGGCCTGAACTTGAATATTCCCATCCTGAGCAGCTTGGGGTCCAGCATGGCAACGGAGAGTCACAGCTCTGAGTTCCAGCGTGGCCCCACCAGCACTTCCATGGACAACGTGGACGGGACCCCGGTGCGCGACGAGCGCAGCGGGACCCCCACCCAGGACGAGATGATGGACAAGCCCACGTCGAGCAGCGTCGACACCATCTCCCTGCTGTCCAAAATCATGAGCCCCGGTTCCTCAACGCCCAGCAGTACGAGGTCGCCTCTGCAGAGCCGAGATGATGGATATTCCCAAGAACTGCCCAGTTCCGTGCACGGCTACCGGCCCTTTGGCCTCGGCAGAGAGTCTCCTGGCCGCCTGTACAAGCCGCCTGCAGACAGCAGGGAGATGCCCTCCTCCCTGATGGACTCCTCCCAGGAGAAGTTCTACCCAGACACATCTTTTCAAGAAGACGAGGATTACCGTGACTTCGACTACTCGGGGCCGCCGCCCTCGGCCATGCTGAACCTGGAGAAGAAGCCGGTCAAGTCCATCCTGAAATCGAGTAAACTCCCCGATTCTGCCGAGTACCAGCCGGTGCTGTCCAGCTACGGGCAGCGGCCGCAGGAGTTTGGCGTGAAGCCGTCCTTCCCCCCAGCCATGAGGTCCATCCTGGATCAGAGCGAGAGCTGCGACCCGCTGGCCTCATCCCCAGGGATGTTCGGGAGCTACGGCCGCAGGGGGAAGGACTCGGCCTCGGATGGGTCCCCATCACCCAGCAAGAACGACGTGTTCTTCACACCAGACTCCAACCACAGCAGCCTGGCCAAGCCCGGCCTCCCACAGAAGCAATACTCGGACTCAGCCCATGCGCTTCCCCACCGCTCGCTCTTCTCTCCCCAGAACGCCCTCCCCAGCCCCGCCGGCCGAGCACCCCCGGCGGCTGGGGACAAACCCATGGCTTCCTCCATCTCCACCACCTCCACCATCGAGTTCAAGAACATGCTCAAAAACGCCTCCCGGAAGCCCTCCGAGGAGAAGCATTTTGGGCAGATTCCCAAAAGCGGCTCTGGTGAGGTGGGGAGCATGTCTGGGGCAGTGAAGGGCGAGCCGCAGCCGCCGGAGGAGCACTACCGCATCGAGACCCGCGTGTCCTCCTCCTGCCTGGAGCTGCCCGACAGCACCGAGGAGAAGGGGGCCCCCATCGAGACCCTGGGCTACCACAACGCGGCCAGCCGGGGCATGCCGGGGGAGCCCATCCAGACCGTGGAGTCCATCCGGGTGCTGGGCAAGGGCAGCCGGGGCCACGGGCGCGAGGGGAGCCGGGCGGGTTGGTTCGAGCTGGGCAGCGGCGGCAGCGCCTTCGACAACGGCCCCTCGGGCTCCTCGGAGCTGCCCGGCATGGGCGGCTTCCCGGCGCCCTACAAGGAGCACGTCCCGCCCTTCCCGGAGAGCGTCAACAACTTCCGAACGAACAACTTCAGCCCCGCCTTCGAGCACCACCTGCCGGGCCTGGCCGCCGCCCTGGAGCACGGCAGCCCGTTCCCCCGGGAGCCGGTGGGGCCGCCGCCGTGCCCCCGCCCGCCGCCCCCAAGGACCACGGCGGTCTGTTCCCGCGGGAGCACCCGGTGCCTGCGCGCCTGCGGCCGTGGATCACAGCAACCCCTTCTCCAAGGAAACGCCCGCTCCGCTGCCGCTGCCGCACGGCGTGCCCCCGCCGCCCTCGGTGGAGCACGCGGGTCCCGTTCCCCACGCCCCCGCCCCCCGGTCCCGGGGAGCACGCCGGGGTCCCGTTCCCCGCGCAGCCGCCGCGCCGGGGAGCACGGCGGGGTCCCGTTCCCCCGCCATCGCCCCTGGAGCACGCGCCAGCGCCTTCCCCAAGGAGCACGGTACGATCCAGGGACGCAAGGGAGCACTTCGGGCCGTGCAGCCCGGGAGCCGCTGCCCCCCCCCGAGAGCCCGCGGGCCCCGCTCCGCTGCCCCGGAGCCGCTGGGGGCTGCTCGTGGCCTGGGCCCCCCCGCGCACCGGGACCCCGCGGGCCGCGGCTCCGTCCTGCTCCGCACACCCCGCGCCGAGTTCCGCGGGCCGCGGGAGCCCTTCGGCGGCAGAGACCCCTTCCAGAGCCTCAAACGGCCGCGGCCACCCTTCGCCAGGGGAGGGGCCCCCTTCTCACCCCCAAGCGCCCCTTCTTTCCCCCCCGGTACTGAAGCAGCTGCCCAGCTCCCGGGGCTGCCCTTCCAGTTGGTTTTTTTTGGTTTTGTTTTTTTTAATCTTTTTTTTTTTTTTTCTTATTTCATTTTTTCTTTTTTTCTCCCCTCAAGACCCTCGTAACCTTCTCTTAAATTAAATGTTCTGTACTTTTCGGTTGGTTCTGCCCCCAGCCCCTCAGCATTGGGCGAGACAAAACAGACAAAAAACAATGTTTTAACAAGAAGAAGCCACGTTGCTGTTAAATAAAAACTTCAGTAGTAGTTGGAAAAGTTAAAATGAAAAAAAAAAAAATTAAAAAAAAAAGGAAAAAACTCTGAAGGCTTCGAGAGGAGCATTGAGTGGTGTTGGGGTGTTGGTTTTCAGCCGATCCCCAAATTGCTGCTGCAGGGAGGGGAGACACCCCTGTTCCTCCTGTCTGCCAAAAGCACCTAAAGGAGGCAAAAAAGGTTGAGGAACCCACCCAAACCCAACTCGGAACTCCATGGGATGTGGGACTGTCAGCAGGGAGCCCAAGCCGCCCCTGTGCTTGGGAACACTCGCTTGGGTTTGCGTTCAGTTGGGGATCTTTTTTTTTGTTTTTTTTTGTTTCCCCCTGGATCACTTGACTTTCTACATGTGTGTATATAACAATCACTTTCTAATTCCCTCTGGGATGGTTCCCCACGCGCAGTTGGAGCCCAGCGTGGGATGCAGAGGGGTCCCCACACCCAGGGCCGCCCCCGCGGCTTTTGTATGAAGTTGGGATTTTACTTGATTTATTTTAATTATTTTTTTGTTGGCTGTTAGTTGCCTCCATCGTACCTGTTTGATACCGGTGTGGGCTTCAAGATCTGCATAAAAAGTACCAAACCAGCGGTTGGCGGGTCCGTTCTTTCTCGCGTGCGCTCCGGGGGCTCCCCCCACCCCGTCCATGGTTCCGTCCCGCCCGCGGCGCTCCTGCCCGGGCGGGCGAGTCCAACGCGGCCCCGCGGGGGGGCGGGGTCGGTGTGTCCCGGTTCCGGCGGTGTTGGCGGAAGGGGCGGAGCCTCGGCCATGTCCGCCCGTGCCGGTTCGCGGCTGCTGCTGGCGGGAGCCCCGCGGCGGTACCGGGTGGGCTCGGGACCCCGGGACCCCTCCCCGCGCCCCGGGACCCCGGCACCGCCCGACCCTTCTCCGGGCTCCCCGAACCCCGCAACAGCCGGGGCGACCCGGTGACCCCCGGTGATCCCCGTGCCCACGTGTCCGGAGCGGATCCCGAGCGCCTTCGGCTCTTCCAGCGGCTGCGGGCGGCGGCGGCGGAGCGGCGGGACCGGGATGGGGATGGGCCCGGGATGGGCCGGGGGCGGCACTGGGAGCGGCACGGAATAGCACCGGGAATAGCACCGGCAATGGCACCGGGAATAGCACCGGCAATGGCACCGGGAGCGGCACCGGGAGCCGCCGCCTCCCGCCCGGGACACCGATCCGCATCGCGCTGCCCGGGGGGCGCCTCCTGCCCGGCCGGGCCCTGCAAACCACCCCGTTCCAGGTGGCCACGGAGCTGGGGTACGGCCCCGAGGGTCCCCAGGCTGTCCCCAGGCTGTCCCCAGGGTCCCCGCAGTGTCCCAACACGGTTTCCCGGCCCCTCGCGGTGTCCCCGCAAGGTCTGCAGGATCCGCACCGTGTCCCCAATGTCCCCGCAGAGTCCCCGAGAGCTCCACGGGGTGGGGTCCCGGTGGTTCCCGCAGGTTCATGGGGTTCCTGCGGTGTCCCCGTGGTCACCTCAATCCGCGCGGGGTTCCCGCGGGGTTTATGGGGTCCCCACAGAATCTCCTTTGGGTTTGCTGTCCCCAAAGGTCCCTCCGCGGTGTCCCTGCAGGGGTGGCCTGGCGGAGGCGGCGCTGGTGGCCCGGGTGAACGGGACCCTGCAGGACCTGGAGCGGCCGCTGGAATGTGACACCGACCTGGAGCTGCTCGACTTCTCCACGCCCGAGGGGCGGGAGGTGAGCCCGGGGAGCGAGCTGGGGTGCGGGACCTGCCCCGGCTCTGCTCACAGCCCGTCTGTGTCCCCTCTGTGTCCCCTCTGTGTCCCCCGTGTCCCCAGGCCTTCTGGCGCTCCGGTGCCTGTGTCCTGGGCGCGGTGGCAGAGCAGTTTTTCGGAGCGACGCTTTGCAGCACTCAGACCACGGAGGATGGCTTTTTCTGCGATGTGCACATGGGCAGCAGGTGGGGCGGGACACACGGTGCCCGTGGGGTCACCAGGGTGTCACCATGGTGTCCCCAGGATGTCCCCAGTGTGTCCCCAGGGTGTCCCCAGCGTGTCTCCAGCGTGTCCCCAGCGTGTCCCCAGTGATGTCCCCAGCAGTGTCCCCAGGGTGTCCCCAGGGTATCCCCAGCGTGTCCCCAGCATGTCCCCAGCCTGTCCCCAGCTGTCCTCAGCGTGTCCCCAGTGTCCCCAGCGTGTCCCCAGTGTCCCCAGCATTTCCCCAGCCTGTCCCCAGCTGTCCCAGCGTGTCCCCAGTTCCCCAGTGTGTCCCAGGGTGTCCCAAGCGTGTCCCCAGGTGTCCCCACCATTTCCCAGCCTGTCCCCAGCGTGTCCCCAGCCTGTCCCCAGCATTTCCCCAGTGTGTCCCCAGCGTGTCCCCAGTGTCCCCAGTGTGTCCCCAGGGCGTCCCCAGCCTGTCCCCACCATTTCCCCAGCGTGTCCCCAGTGTCCCCAGCGTGTCCCCAGCGTGTCCCCAGTGTCCCCAGCGTGTCCCCTGCCCCAGGACGGTGCAGAGCTCGGAGCTGCCCGCTCTGGAGGAGGCCTGTGCCAGCTTCGCCCGTGCCCGGCACCGCTTCGAGCGCCTCGAGGCCACGCGGCAGCAGCTGACGGAGCTGCTCCAGGTGAGACCCTTCCCCACCCCGGGATGGGCTGTGGGAGCCGGGCTTGGGGACATTGGGACCCTCCTGCTGGGGATCACCAACCAGAGTGACGCTCAGCAGGACCAGTGTCACCGCTCCTGGGTGTCACCTGTGCCACTGTCACCGCCTTGGCTTCCCCCAGCACGGTGTCACCCTCCCCCTCGGTGTCACCCTCCCTTTGGTGTCACCCCTCTAATGTCACCAGCTCTGTGTCACCCCCCTCACTTTTGTCCCCTCCCAGCACAACAGCTTCCAGCTGCAGCGGCTCGAGGAGGAGGTGACGTCCCCTACAGCCACGGTCTATCGGTGAGCACGGGGACACACAGGGGACACACAGGGGACACACAGGGGACACACAGGGGACACGGGGGCGGCCGTGGGTCACCGCAGCTGTCCCCAAACGCGTCCGTTCATCTCTCAGGTGTGGCCCCCTGCTCCAGCTCTGCCGCGGGCCCCTGCTCCGGCACACGGGGCTGATCGGAGCGCTGCGAGTGCTCACGGTGGGTGTCGGGTCGGGGTCCCCGTGCCGGCCCTGCTGGCGTTCCCCCTGTACAGAGGGTGCCAGATTGGGGTCCCCCATTCCCAGCCCCACTGACACCCCCATTCCCAGCCCCACTGATGCCCCATTCCCAGCCCCCTGATCCCCCAGTACAGAGGGTGAGATTGGGATCCCCCATTTCCAGCCCCACTGATGCCCCATTCCCAGCCCCACTGATGCCCCATTCCCAGCCCCACTGATGCCCCCATTCCCAGCCCCACTGATCCCCTGTACTGTGGGGTCAGTGGATCCCCCATTCCCAGCCCCACTGACACCCCCATTCCCAGCCCCCTGATGCCCCCATTCCCAGCCCCGCTGATCCCCCATACAGAGGGTGAGATTGGATCCCCCATTCCAGCCCCACTGATGCCCCCATTCCCAGCCCCACTGACACCCCCATTCCCAGCCCCACTGATGCCCCCATTCCCAGCCCCACTGACACCCCCATTCCCAGCCCCACTGATGCCCCCATTCCCAGCCCCACTGACACCCCCATTCCCAGCCCCACTGATCCCCCTGTACTGTGGGGTCAGATTGGGATCCCCCATTCCCAGCCCGCTGATCCCCCCTGTACAGAGGGGTCAGGTTGGGATCCCCCATTCCCAGCCCCACTGACACCCATTCCCAGCCCCACTGATGCCCCCATTCAGCCCCACTGATCCCCCGTTCCCGCAGAGCTCGGCCGCTCTCTGGGTGGGCTCGGGGGTCTGTCTCTCCAGCGCGTTTCTGCCGTCGCCTTTCCCGGCGCTCGGGAGCTGCAGCAGTGGGAGAGGGCGCAGGAGGAGGCGGCGCAGCGGGATCACCGCCGCATCGGGAAGGTGAGCCCGGCTGGGAGCGGGGTGGGGGTCCCTGGCAGCCATGGGAACCCCCAGGAACGCTCTCCCCTTTGCAGGACCAGGAGCTTTTCTTCTTCCACAAGTTCAGCCCCGGCAGCTGCTTCTTCTTGCCCCGCGGCGCCCACGTCTACAACGCCCTCGTGGAGTTTATCCGGGTGTGGCTCCCCCTGACCCCATCAGCGCCGTGTCCCCACAGAACCCAGACCCCGCTGCACCCACCCAAATCACAGCCCGGCAGTGACACCCAGACCGTGCCTGTGCCCCAAACAGACCCCGCTGCACCCCACCCAATCACAGCCCGGCAGTGACACCCAGACCGTGCCTGTGCCCCAAACAAACCCCGCTGCACCCCATCTTCTCACCCCCAGACCCCTCTGACCCCCCTGCACTGCATCCCTCGCACACAGCGATCTGACCGTAACCTAACCCTAAGCCTAACCCTAAGCCTAACCTTAAACCCTAACCCTAAAGCCGAACCCATGGCCATAGCCCTTGCCCCCTGCAGCCCCCCGTGACCGATTCCCTTGTCCCTGTCCCCACAGAGTGAGTACCGGGCCAGGGGCTTCAGCGAGGTGGTGACCCCCAATCTGTTCAGCCCCCGGCTCTGGGAGCTCTCGGGGCACTGGCAGCACTACAGCCCCCACATCTTCTCCGTCCCCGCCAGCCCCGAGAGCCTCTCGCTCAAACCCATGAACTGCCCGGCGCACTGGTGAGTCAGGAGGCCCTGGGGTGCCTGGGGAGCTGCTGGGGGCTCTGTCTGTCTGTCTGTCTGTCCGTCCCCAGCCTGATGTTCGCCCACCGCCCGCGCTCCTGGCGGGAGCTGCCCTTGCGCCTGGCGGATTTTGGGGTTCTGCACCGCAACGAGCCCCCCGGGACGCTGACGGGGCTGACGCGGGTCCGGCGCTTCCAGCAGGACGACGCCCACATTTTCTGCACGTTGGAGCAGGTGTCTGTCCCCTGCCCCTCCTGCACCCCAGAATGTCCCCCCTGCCCCCCTAACGCTGCTTTCCCAGCTGGAGAGCGAGATCGATTCCTCCCTGGATTTCATCCGCACTGTCTACGCTGTCCTGGGCTTCTCCTTCCGCCTGGCCCTGGCCACGCGTCCCGATGGGTTCCTGGGGGACCCCAAAACCTGGGATCGTGCAGAGCAGGTGGGATATGCCCCCGGTCCGTGTCCCCCCTGCTCTGTGCCCCCCTGACCCTCCCAAACCCCCTGCAGCAGCTGGAGCGGAGCCTGCGGAATTTCGGGCAGCCCTGGGAGCTGAGTCCGGGGGACGGCGCCTTTTACGGGCCCAAGGTGAGGGATTTTGGGGAGGGGGATCATCCCCAAAGGGGGCAAAGCAGGACCCTTCTGGAACCCTCCTCCCCACGATTCCACCAGATCGATATCCGGATCCGGGACGCGCTGGGGCGGCAGCACCAATGCGGCACCATCCAGCTGGATTTCCAAATGCCCGAGAGATTCCAGCTGGAATACGCCAGGTGTGGGGAGGGGATTGGGGATTTGAGGGGTGCAGGGTTGGTGTGGGGGGTCAGGTTTGGGGTCAGGGCTCTCCTGCCCCCTCTGATCCCCGATTTCCCTCTCCAGCCCCAGCGGGCGCCCGGCACGGCCGGTGCTGATCCATCGGGCGGTGTTGGGCTCCGTGGAGCGCATGGTGGCCGTGCTGGCCGAGAGCTGCGGGGGCCGATGGTGAGAGCAGAGCCCAGAAACACCCAAACCTCACCCCCTGTCCCTGGGACACCCTGGAGCACCCCCAGCTCCCAGAAACACCCCCAGTTCTCTGGGCCCTCCCATCCCAGGGTGCCCCATCTTGGGACAGACACGCCCTAATTTTGGGGACACTCAGCTCCCAGGACCCTCCAAAGCCCTGGGACTCCTCTGTCCTTGGAGCACCTCCATCCTGGGGTATCCCCTACAATCCCCGGGGTGTCCCCTACAATCCCTGGGGTATCCCCTACAATCCCCGGGGTGTCCCGTACAATCCCCGGGGTGTGCCCTACAATCCCCAGGGTATCCCCTACAATCCCTGGGGTATCCCCTACAATCCCCGGGGTGTCCCGTACAATCCCGGGGTGTCCCTACAATCCCGGGGTGTCCCTACAATCCCGGGTGTTCCCCTACAATCCCCGGGGTGTCCCTACAATCCCGGGGTGTCCCCTACAATCCCCAGGGTATCCCCTACAATCCCCGGGGTGTCCCCTACAATCCCCGGGGTATCCCCTACAATCCCTGGGGTATCCCCTACAATCCCCGGGGTGTCCCCTACAATCCCCAGGGTATCCCCTACAATCCCAGGGTATCCCCTACAATCCCCGGGGTGTCCCCTACAATCCCCGGGGTGTCCCCTACAATCCCCGGGGTATCCCCTACAATCCCCGGGGTATCCCCTACAATCTCTGGGGCGTTCCCTACAATCCCCGGGGTGTCCCCTACAATCCCTGGGGTATCCCCTACAATCCCTGGGGTATCCCCTACAATCCCCGGGGTGTCCCCTACAATCCCTGGGGTATCCCCTACAATCCCCGGGGTGTCCCCTACAATCCCTGGGGTGTTCCCTCCTTGTCCCCCCCGTGCTGCCCCTGCTCTCCAGTGTCCCCTGTGCCCCCCAGGCCGCTCTGGCTGTCCCCACTGCAGGCCATGGTCATCCCACAGACCCCCGAGGTGGAGGATTACGCCCGGGAGGTGAGTGTGTGACTCCCCCATTGTGTCCCCCAGCGCTGTAACCCCCCAATGACCCCCAAACCCCCACCCCATCCCCCCCTCACTGATCCTGGGGGCAGGTGCAGCAGTGCTGAGAGGGGGGGTCTCCTGGCTGACCTGGACGGGGACCCGGGACCACCCTGGCACGGAAGATTCCGTCGGGCCCAACTCTCCCACTACAACTTCCAGCTGGGTAAGGGTGGGGCATGGCTGCAGCCCCCAGACCCCCTGGAACCCCCTGGAACCCCCTGGGACCCCCTGGAACCCCCTGGACCCCCTGGACCCCCTGGACTGGCTGCACGCCCCCATCCCCATCTGGGTGCTGCTGGCAGGGAACAGTGGGACCTTCCTTTGGGAACCCTCTGAGACCCCCTGAGACCCCCTCAGAAATCCGCTGGAACCCCTCTGGCCCCCCCTGGGTTTCCAGGAGCTCCCTCCCCTCTTGGGAATTCACCATCCACCCTTGGGACCCCCCTAAGATCCACTCGGGAACTCCCCAGGACCATTTTAGGGACCCCCTGACCCAGGGCACCTCTGGGACCCCCACCCACTTTGGGACTGTGGGAATCCCCCTGAGACCCCCGCCCGGGACCCCGTGTTAGCCCAGGGTGGAGGGTGCAGCTCAGAGCTGGGGGTGCTGTGTTTGGGGGTGCTGTGTTTTGGGGCCTGTGTTTGGGGTGCTGTGTTTTGGGGTGTGTTTTGGGGTGCTGTGTTTTGGGGCACTGTGTTTTGGGGTGCTGTGTTGGGGGTGCTGTGTTTGGGGCATGTGTTGTCTGTGTGGCTGGGTGTGCACTGTGTTTTGGGGGTGCTGGGGTTTGGGACACTGTGTTTTGGGGCATGTGTTTGGGGGCACTGTGTTTTGGGGTGCTGTGTTTGGGAGGTGCTGTGTTTGGGGGCGCTGTGTTTGGGGGTGCTGTGTTTTGGGGCACTGTGTTTTGGGGTGCTGTGTTTGGGGGGTGCTGTGTTTTGGGGCACTGTGTTTTGGGGTGCTGTGTTTTGGGGCACTGTGTTTGGGGCACTGTGTTTTGGGGGGCTCAGGGGCTCCGTTCCCCCCCCGACGGCCGTGCCCCCGCAGTTGTGGGGCGCCGGGAGCGGGATCGCGGCACCGTCAGCGTCCGGACCCGGGAGAACCGGCAGCTCGGGGAGCTGGAGCTGCCCCGGGTGCTGCAGCGGCTGCGGGAGCTGCGGGACGGCCGCGTCCCCGACGCCGAGCAGCGATTCTGACCCCCCGCCCCATTCCCGGGGGTCCCGACCCCCCCGGGACCCCCAAACTCAATAAACTGCTGGGAAACGCTGGGTGTGGTGGCAGCTGAGACCCCCTCGGTGCCGGGGGGCTCAGGGAGGGGGGCAGGACCTGGGGACCCCCCAAACACCTGGATACCCCCCCTGATCCTGGGTTCCGATTCCCCGGTTCTGATTCCCGGGATCTCATTGCCAGGTTTCCATTCCCAGGTTTCCACTCCCAGGTTCCAGTTCTGGGATCTCGTTCCCGGGTTTCAGTTCCCAGATTTCCATTCCCAGGTTTCCATTCCCAGATTTCCATTCCCAGTTTCCCGATCCCAGTTTCCCGATCCCAGTTCCTTCCCAGATTTCCTTCCCAGTTTCCCATCCCAGGTTTCCGATCCCAGTTTCCCGATCCCAGGTTTCCGATCCCAGTTTCCCGATCCCAGTTTCCCAGTTTCCCAGGTTTCCGATCCCAGTTTCCCGATCCCAGTTTCCCGATCCCAGTTTCCCGATCCCAGGTTTCCGATCCCAGTTTCCCGATCCCAGGTTTCCGATCCCAGTTTCCCCCTCCCGCGTTCCCCGGTGCTTCCCGGCGGGATTTCCCCCCCCACGTTTGGGGAAAGTGGGGGGATTGCGCAAAGCCCGAGTCACGGAGCCGCAGACGCGCTTGGGCAATCGGGGTGCGGGGAGGGGGAAATGGGGCCGTTCCCCCCCAGCACCTGCCGGGGAGGGGGCTCAGCCCGGGCGGGATTTGGTTATCCCGGGATAGGACGGGACCCCTCCCGCCCCGGGACCCCGCTGTGACCGGGGCTGTGACATTTGGGGACCCGAGCTGAGCGAACCCCCCCGGCCGGGGGTCCCTCCGTAGGTGGCCCTTCAGCCCCCCCCCCGATCGCCGGGGGTGACTCAGTGGGCGGGGGCCCCAAAACGGGGCAAAACCCACAAAAATGCGGTCTGACCGCTTCCCCTGCAGTGACGCAGGGGTCGGGGGGGGCCTGGGGCCACCAGAGGGGGGGTCTGGAGCCACCAGGGTGGGGACAGGGACCAGCAGGGTGGGGCGCGGGCCATCGCAGAGCCCCCCGGGGCTGGGGTTGGGGTTATCCGCTCCTGTTTGGGGCTGTGGGATCCAGCGCAGCCCCCCATTCCCCCCGGGCTCCCCCCCGGCCCCGCCGCGACGTCAGGCTGTGACTCAGCCCCGCGGGATGTGGCCCCACGCCCGACCCGGCCCTTCATAAGGCGGCGGAGCCGGCGGTGACCCTACAGCGCCCGACGCCATGGCGGCCTTCGGCCTCTTCCTCCTCCTCAGCGCCGCCGGTGAGTCCCCGCAGCCCCACCCGGATCCTCCCTGCACGGCCGGGACCCCCGGGCACCTGCGGCCCCTCCCGAACTGCCGGAGACCTTCCCTGCACACCCGAGATCCCCTTCCCAAACACGCGAGATCCCCTCCTAAACACCCGAGATCCCTTCCCTGCACACCCGAGATCCCCTTCCCAAACACCCGAGATCCCCTTCCCTGCACACCCGAGATCCCCTTCCCAAACACCCGAGATCCCCCACAGACACGGGAGCCCCTTCCCGAGCTCCGGGCACCTTTCCGGGCACCTTCCCGACATCGCCATCCCCTTCCCGACACCTCCATCCCCTTCCGGAGCTCCGGGCACCTTCCCGACACCGCCATCCCCTTCCCAAACTCCCGGGCACCTTCCCCGACCCCTTCTCGATAGGGGCATCCCTTTCCCGAGCTCCCGGCACCTTCCCCGACGCCGCCATCCCCTCCCCGAGCTCCGGGCTCCCCTGGGGCACCTCCTGCGTTCTTCCCCATCTGTTTGGCCAAACTCCACGCTCACCTGGCTCCCCACCCGCCCGGCCGGGCTCTCCACCCCGGATGTCAGCGCTGCTGCCCACACACCTGGATTCCTCCCTGTCCCAAACACCCGCGGCCCCTCCTGGGCGTTTCTGTCCCCTTGAGGAGCATTTTGGGGTCCCCCCAAATGTCTGTGTCCCCTTCCCAAATGCCTGGGCCCCTCCCCATCATGGGGCTCCAAGGCCGCAGGTTTGGGAGGGTCCCTGCTTGTCCCACGGGTGAGGGGACGGAGGGGTGGCCCTGCTGATCCCCTGTGTCCCCCCTTGGTGACAGCGGTGGCCTCGGGGCAGCTGCAGCAGGTGGAGCAGGAGAGCCTGGACCTGCGGCCCCCCCACATCAAACAAGGTGAGGGGAGATTTGGGGACAGCCAGGGGTGGGGTGGACACGGGGGGACATTGGGGACATTGAGGACAGGCTCTGTTCATGGGTGGGGATGTGGATGGAGGGGACAAGGGGTGGGGGATATGGGGACACGGATGGTGGGGACACAGGGTGGGAGTGACACGGGGACAGTCAGGTTGGGGACAGCAGGGGGACATGGACACAGGGACCAAACAGAGAGAGGGGGGCACACAGGGGCGAGTGCGGGGAGGACACCCCTCACCCCGTGCCCACGCCCCCTTTTTCAGTGCTGCAGCAGGAGCAGGAGCTCGGGGTGCCCCCCGACATTCTGCTGGGGTGGGGGGAGCCTGGCTTCCCCGGGAGCCCCCCGCTCTGGGGCAGCGCCCTGGACGGCTTCCCCCCGGCCTGGCCCGTGGCCGCCGCGGTCACTCGGCACTGCCGGGACCCCCCAACGCTGTCGCCGCCGCCGCTGCTCCCCCCGACCGCCTTCGCGCACCTCCGCCGGCAAGCGGCCGCGCTGGACGCGCTGCGACCCCGCCTCAACGCCTGCTGCCGGCACCACACACCGCTGCCCTGCGCGCCCCGCGCCGTGCCGGGACACGGGGACAGGGGGACAGGGGGACACGGGGACACAGGGACAGGGACAGGGACAGGGACGGGGACAGGAAGCTGGGGACAGGGGACACCCCAGGACAGGCGGGACAGGGGGACAGGGATAGAGGGACGGGACACCGCGGGACAGGGGACAGGGGACAGGGGACACCGCGGGACAGGGGAAGCGCGGGACAGGGGACACGCGTGGGGACAGGGGGACAGGGGACAAGGGACAGCCGGAGGGGACACCGGGGGACAGGGGGACACGTGGGGACAGGGGACAGGGGATAGAGGGGACCGGGGACACTGCAGGGACCAGGGGACACCGCGGGGACAGGGGGACAGCGCGGGGACAGCGCGGGACAGGGGGACAGGTGGACAGGGGGACAGGGGATAGAGGGGACAGCGCGGGAGAGGGACCGAGGACACCGTGAGGACAGGGGACACTGCGGGGACAGAGGGGACAGGGGGACAGGGGATAGAGGGGACAGCGCGGGGACGGGGGAAACTCCAGGGGACAAGGGGAAGGGACAGGGGACAGCGCGGGGAGGGAAATGTGGGGACACTGAGGAGTAGAGAGACACTGTGAGGTGGAGGAGGGACACGGGGCACGGCTGAAAGGGGACACAAGAAAATATTGATGCGGGGGTGAAGTGGGGAGGGGACACCACGGAGGGCGGGGGGCGACACCACCGGGAGGGAGGGAAGGACACGGGGACACCGCAGGGACGCGGTGACACCGAGGGGGCTCTGCCCCCGCTTCCCGCAGTGGACGGACGTGCTGGACGGGTTCTGCACCGATGAGTTCGGGGTGAAGACCGGCATTCCACTGCTGCGCCGGCCACGGAGCCGCTCGGCGCCGCTGCTTCGCCCAGGAGACCCCGGCCCCCACCTGGACCCCCGGCCCCGCCCGGGACCCCAACGTCGCCTGGGACCTGGTCACCGAGCCCCCCTTTCCCCCCGGCGAGCCCACGGCCGCCAACCTGGGCAACATCTGCGGGCTGCGGGCGCTGCGCCCCGGTCCCCCCGGCCCCGGTGCCCGCTCCGGGCCCCGCGTTCGCCTCCGCGTCCGCCTGGAGAAGGAGTACGGCCGATGCTGCCGAAACGAGAGCCTGAGCTGCGCCCACAGCGCCGTGAGTGACACGGGGACACGGCTGAGGGAGGGCAGTGCTAAAGGAATCGGGGTACCCAGAGTTTGGGAAATATCGGGTGTTGAGGGACTGCGGGGGGCAGGGACCGGGACAAGGATGGAGGTGTTCGGGAAAGGGACCGGGAAAGGGCCGAGGTGTTTGGGGAAGGGACCGAGGTGCTTGGGGAAGGGACCGGGAAAAGGGACCGGGAAAAGGATTGAGGTGTTTGGGAACGGAACCGAGGTGTTTGGGAACGGGACCGAGGTGTTTGGGAACGGGACCGAGGTGTTCGGGAACGGGACCGAGGTGTTTGGGAAAGGGACCGAGGTGTTTGGGAACGGGTCCGAGGTGTTCGGGAACGGGACCGAGGTGTTTGGGAACGGGACCGAGGTGTTTGGGAACGGGACCGAGGTGTTTGGGAACGGGACCGAGGTGTTTGGGAAAGGGACCGAGGTGTTTGGGAAAGGGACCGAGGTGTTTGGGAAAGGGACCGAGGTGTTTGGGAACGGGCCGAGGTGTTCGGGAACGGGACCGAGGTGTTTGGGAAAGGGACCGAGGTGTTTGGGAACGGGTCCGAGGTGTTTGGGAACGGGACCGAGGTGTTTGGGCTGGCACTCGGGTATCCGGGGAGGGGCCCCGTGTGTTTGGGAGCGCCTCGGGCATCCGGGGAGGGGCCGCAGGTGTCCCGGCAATGACCCATGTGCCCGCAGCGTGACCCACACACTCAGAGGCCGGGAAGGCTCCCAGGTATCCGGGAAGGTGACGAATGTGTCAGGGAGGGAGGGCCCCTGATATCCGGGGAGAGAACTGAGGTGTCCCAGGGATGGCTCAGGGGTTCAGGGCTGGGCAGGACCGGGCGCCCCCCGACCCCAATTTCTCCTCCGCAGTGGCTGAAGGGGCTGAATCGGTTCTGCCGGGAGGAGTCGATGGTGAAGACGGGGCAGCACCGGTGCTGCCAGCGGGCGGTGCCGGGCCGGGCCGCTGCTTCGCCGCCGCCGCCCCCCACCCCGAATACGATCGGGAGCTGCACAACGTGAGCCTGGCCCGGCCCGGCCCCGCTCTGCTGCGCTCCCTCTGCGGCCCCACCCGGCTCTTCACACAGAGGTGGGTGACCCCAAAACACCCCCGGGGACACCACGATCCTCCTCTTGGAGGGCACCCAGCTTCCCAGGGCTTCTCACCCCCGTCCCAGGCATCTGGACTCTCCTCCTGGCTGGGAGGGGACCCAGCAGCCCAATCCCCCCATAACCCCGTGTGGGTGACCCTGACCCTCACATCGTGTCCCTGTCCGTGTCCGTGTCCTGTCCCTGTCCCTGTCCCGTCCCTGTCCATGTCCATATCCCTGTTCCCTGTCATTCCGTGTCCTGTCCCTGTCCCTGTCCCCTGTCCCTTGTCCCTGCCCTGTCCCTGTCCCTCATTCATCCGTGGTCCGTCCCTGTCCCTGTCCTGTCTGTCCCCTGTCCCTGTCCCTGTCCCCTTGTCCCTCTGTCCCTGTTCTGCTGTCCCCTGTCCCTGTCCTCGTCATATGTGTGTGTCCTGTCCCGTCTGTCCTGCCGTCCCGATGGACACTGTCCCTGTCCCTGTCCCTGTCCCTGTCCCTGTCCCTGTCCCTGTCCCTGTCCCTGTCCATGTCCATATCCCTGTCCCTGTCCCTGTCCCTGTCCCTGTCCGTGTCCATATCCGTGTCCGTGTCCGTAGGCGCCCAGTGCCGGAGCTGTTTGGGGCCATCACGGCCGCGTGCTGCCCTCTGTCCCCCCAGGAACGGGGTCAGTGTGCCCAGGAGCAGGTGAGTGAGTGACCGAGAGGGTGGGGACACTGCGGGACCCCCAGGGCCACCCTGACCGTGTCCCTGTCACCCGCAGCTGTCCCAGGCCATCGCCACGCTCTGTGCCACCCCGGAGGACGCCTGGAGGGACCCTCAGGGCTGCTGCTCGTGGGAGGAGCCCGAGCGGCGCCGCTGCTTCGACAACGCCTACCTGAGCCGGGTGACCCTGGGGGCCGCCGTGGCCCCACCGCCCCCCGGCCACGAGGAGTGAGCCCCCCGGGCACCAGGAGAACAATAAAGATGCTGCGGTGTCACCTCGGAGCGTCCCCGTGTTTTGGTTTTTGCCTCACTGTCCCCATTGTTTTGGGAGCCCCCCCGGGGCCCGTTCCGGGGTGTGCCGGGTGTGGGTGGATGTTGGGGTGTTTGCACTGTCGGGGTGCGTCAGGCCGGCCGTGATAGCTGTGTTTGGTTTTGGGGTGTGCTGTGCTCGCTGCACTCACCCACCTTGGGCACAACACGGCCTCGTGGCCCCCCCGGGGGTCTCTGTGCCCCCTTCCTGCATCCTCACGGCCCCACAGTGTCACTGTCACCTGTGTCCCACCCCCATTGCCACAATTCTGGGGGTGCCCGTGTCCCTTATCCCAGCCAAGGCTGTGTCCCTGGGATGAGATGGGCACAAAGAGCTGGCGTGGGGGACCCTGAGGGGGCTGGGGGTGTCCTGTGGATCCATCCGTCTGCCCTCCCAATCCCAGATACTCCATCCACCCATCCATCCATCCATCCACCCATCCATCCACCCATCCATCCATCCATCCATCCATCCATCCATCCATCCATCCATCCATCCATCCCAAAATTCCCCAGCAGCTTCCTCTCTCCCTGTTCTGCCCCACACGGGGCTCCTTGCCCCTCTGGCGCGAGTCTTCTCTTTCCCAGCACAAAGCAAACCAGTCTCAGCCTTTATTTCCAGTTTTAGTTGACAAATAAAGCAATATCTCTGTCAGCAGCCTCCGCTGGGATACAGGGTGGAGGGAGAAGGATCTGTGCCCCCCCTTGGTCACATTGCACTTCCACCCCAGTGTTCCTGGGGCACAGGCTGGCTTCAACCTCTTTCCTGAAGAGTCTGGGTGGATTTGCCTTCATGGGTCAGTCCATGGACAGAGAGAAGCCAAAGTGTGGAAAACAGAGCTGGGGAGAGCTCGTCCCCCCATTCACTGCAGGTGGAAGGGGGAGTCTCTCCCCTTTCCCAGGGGAAATTTCTCATGGAGACAAAGAATTCCCCCTGGGAGCAGCTTCATCTTTGAGACTGGGAGGGAAGAGGCCGAGCTGGAGGGAAGTGGGCAGGGAGGGGCCGGGCGGGCTGGTCACATCTTGGGGAAGCTGGCCAGGTTGGCCACGCCGCAGGCGTTGTTCATGTTGCGGGCGAGGAGGACGTAGCCCTTGTTGCCCCATTCCTCGCCCCAGCTGGAGGGTGGAAAAGCAGAGCCTGAGCCTGTGGAAAAGCCCCAGCCACCCGCAGTTCCTGAGCCATCCCAGCCCCACCGAACCTGTTCTTGATGATCCAGTGCTTGGTGCCCTTCTGAGCCCCGTAGCCCACGGCCAGCACGGCGTGGTTGATGTTCTCGGCGTTGCAGTTCTCATCGTAGTACACGCCTTGGGGACACAGCCGGTGTCACCGGGCGTGCCTCAGGTCCCCCAGCAGCCCCAGGACCCCCGAGCTGCCCCCAGCCCCTCACCCCGGCTGTAGAACTGGAAGGAGGGCAGGCTGGCGTCGATGCCCACGGAGATGGGACCGATCCGGGCCACCGCCCTCTTCAACGCCTTCTCGTTGCCTTCGGGGATCTCGCGGTAGCCACGGCACTTGGCCGCCTTCCCCGTGGGGCTGTACATGCAGCTCTCGTCCTGTGTGGGGCCAGAAGGCTCGGGGTGAGATGGGGATGGCAGGGACGGAGGGATTTGGGGCTGTCCCCGCTCCCACCTGGCCGATGTAGGGGTAGGAGTCCTCGGAGTCGATGCCGCGGTTCTGCCGGACGTACTCGAAGGCGTTGGTCATGTAGCCGCCCCCGCAGCCGTCGTTGTTGGCCACGCAGTCCACCAGGTTCTGGGGGCTCAGGGACAGCAGTTTCCCCGTTTTCCTCTTCAGCTGCCCCTCCAGGGCACCGACCGAGCTGAAAGCCCAGCACGAGCCACACTGGCCCTGTGGGGACACAGTGGGTGACACCGGGGTGGCACCGGGGTGACACCCTGCTCAGGGCACACCCGTCTTACCTGGTTCTTGACAGGGGTCACGTAGCCTTTCTTGCGCCAGTCCATGGCCGCCGGGGCTCTCTCGCTCCAGTCGGGGACAAAGAGGGTCTCGTTGTGGCGTTGGTGGCCTCGGGGCACCTTCAGCCCCGTCATCGTCCTCACCACCTCCTCGCTGGTCTGGGGAAGGAGCCCGGGGTGGGTGGGAGCACCCAGGGGTGCTCAGCCCCGCTGTCTCCCCTCGCAGGGACACCCACCATGTCACCCAGGTGGTTCATGGCCAGCTCGAAGGTGTGGACGCCCAGGGCGTGCTCCAGGTTGTGGTTGTTGATGT
Organism: Malurus cyaneus samueli; assembly: GCA_009741485.1. Taxonomy (NCBI): domain Eukaryota; kingdom Metazoa; phylum Chordata; class Aves; order Passeriformes; family Maluridae; genus Malurus; species Malurus cyaneus. The sequence continues at coordinate 63,307 of VKON01000928.1, read as the reverse complement.
ATTTGAGGTTCTTTTCCCAAATCAGCCTCCGCGTCACCTCGTCTGCCTGCGCCGGGGGCGAGAGGGTGCTGGGACGGGGGTCCTGCCTGTGCCCCACCCTGGGGACACCCCTGAGCCACCCGGGGATGTCACCGGGGTCCCCAGCCCTCACCTGCCCGTTGTACTGCTTGCGGTGGGTTTTCTTCCACAGCTCCCACTGCGCATCCAGTTCCCGCTCTGGGTGTAACTGGGCCAGTGCCGCGGGGACCAGCAGGGCCAGCAGCACGGGCCACCACATCCTGGGCACGGGCCACCACATCCTGGGGACCGGCGGGACACTGGGGACCAGCGGAGAAGAACTGGGACCAGCGGGCACTGGGGACGGGGCACTGGGGACCAGCGGGGCACTGGGAACGGGGCACTGGGGACCAGCGGGGAACGGAACGGGGCCACGGAGACCAAGCGGCGGGCACTGGGAACGGGGCACTGGAACCAGCGGGGCACTGGGAACGGGGCCACTGGGGAACCAGCGGGCACTGGGGACGGGCACTAGAACCAGGGGGCACTGGGACGGGGCACTGGGGACAGCGGGGAACTGGGAGCAGCGGGCACTGGAGGCACTGGGGCACGGGAATGGGACGGGGCACTGGGACCGAGCGGGCACTGGGGACGGGCACTGGGACGGGCACAGACAGAGTCGGGCCGGGGTGAGCCGGACCCTGTACCACCCACAGCAGCCCGGGGGCACTGGGACCCTGTGCCCACCTGAGTTGGGCAGGCTGGCACCCCCTGCCCACCCTGGCGGGGCTCCGGGACCCTTTGCTGCCCCGGTTTGGGGCCAGGACACCCCGCGGGCAGCGCTGGCCGGGCGCCGGCATCACATGAGCCGGGACAGCTGGTTCCACCGCTGCGGGTCCTTCCGGAGCCGATGTTTGGGGATGTCGGGGGATGTTTGGGGATATTTGGGGTGCAGGCGGGGGGGTCCCAGCCATCCTGCCCTCCCTGGCCTCACCCAGCGACCCTCAGCCCCAGCGCCCCGCGGCACAGCCGAACTGGGACCCTTCCCCGAGCCGGGGCCCCCGGCCGCTCGACGTGAAGTGCCTCAGTTTCCCTTGTGCCTCCGGGGTCTCACGAAGGACCCTGCTCCCTCCCATCCCACGGGATCCATTTCCCCGGGAAAGAGCCGCCCCCGCCCCGGGACCCCTCCCCAGCGCTTACCCCAACACGGATCGGTGGAGAGCGCCGGACGGGGCCCGCGGGAGCTGCGCTTTATGCTCCGGATTGAGGAAGTTTGGTTTGGAGCAGCCGAAAATTTTGGCAGGCAGCGGGTTGGGATGGGCTGGAGGGAAGGAGGGGACAGGAGGGGGACGCGGGGCTGCCCCGGCTGCACGTGGTGTTGGGACAGCTGAGTCAGCGCCGGTGGGGCTGCGGAGGGCCCGGGGGGGACATCCTCCTGTCCCGATTGTTCCTCCGTCCGGGATATCCTCCTGTCCCGGGATTGTTCTCCTGTCCCGGGATATCCTCCTGTCCCGGGATTGTTCCTCCCGGGATCCTCCTTCCGTGTCTTCCCGGGACTCCCCTGTCCCGGGACATCCTCTCGGATTGTCCTTGTCCCGGATGTTCCTGTCCCGGATTGTTCTCTGTCCCCGTGCTGTTCTCCGATCGTTCCTGTCCCGGGACATCCTCCGTCCCGGGATGTTCTCTTGTCCCGGACATCCTCCTGTCCCGGGATCGTTCTCTTGTCCCGGGACATCCTCCTGTCCCGGGATCGTTCTCTGTCCCGGGACATCCTCCTGTCCCGGGATTGTTCTCTGTCCCAGGACATCCTCCTGTCCCGGGATCGTTCTCTGTCCCGGGACATCCTCCTGTCCCGGGATCGTTCTCTTGTCCCGGGACATCCTCCTGTCCTGGCACCCATCTCTGGGGATGTCCTGCTGCCCTGGGGACACTCTCTTGTCTCGGCATTTCACCCTGGGGACACCAACCTTGTCTCCAAGACCCCATGGGCAGATGAGGTGGGGCTGAGCACCCCCATCCTTCAGGAGCAGCAGCTCAGGGACACCGTGTGACAGCAGAAAGGGAGGACAGGACCCTCCTCTGTCCCCACTGTCCCTGTACCCAGTTTGGGGGTCCCAGGCTGGTCCCTGGCTGGGGGCAGTGGTGCTTTCTGCAGTGACCATCTCCTCATCACGCCAGGACAAGGCAGAAGGTCCTGGTGGCACCGGTGCCCTGTCCCAGACATGACACACAGGGGACATGGACATCATCATCATTGTCATTGTCACAGTCATTGTCATTCCCCTCCATAGGAACGAGAATGAGCCATGGCAGGATCAGACAGGGCTGGGGGGATGGAGCAGCACTAAATGGGGGTGCAGCCCTGTCAGCCCTGTCCAGGGGTCCCCCAGAGAGGGGTCACCCCCCGTGTGACCTGAACTGGGGACAGGGACAGCGGGCTGAGTCACCCCGGGGCTCCAGCACAGAATCACCGCCCGAGCACGACCTGACGTGGCCCTGAGTGACCAGGAACCCAGGGGGGAATGGGGGACGGCTTTGGGGACAAAAGGAGAGGGGAACAGGGGATGGGGTTGGGGGCAACTGGGGATTTGGGGACATTTCCAAGAAGGGACAAAAAGAGGCAGAAATGAGATAAAGCTTTAAAAAAAAGGAATTCCTTGTTGGAAAATCTCTGCTGCTCAGAATCTGCCGGGCTGAGGGATTCACTCCCGTCCCTCCAGGGAGTGCAGGATAAAATGCAGCCCCCAGGACAAACACTGGAGTTCCAAAGGGGAAAAAGGGCCCAGCCTGGCCCCGTTCCCCCATCCCTCAATGCAGCAGCTCCTGGTGCCATCAGCCCCTCCTCATCCTCCTTCCCAGCAGATTTGGCTGCTCCCGCTGCTTTCCTTCTCCCAGGAGCTGGAAAATTTGGGGAGGGGGTTACAGCCATGGAACCTGCAAAGGCTCAGGGAAATGGGACTTTTTCTGCTCTTTAAGAGCTGAAGGGGAAGGGCCCAGGATGTGATGGGATGCTGGGTATTCAGGAATCACAGCTCTGGAATCGGCTCTTGGGAAGGGGGATCAGCAGAG